>VWZK01005739.1:762493-783395 GCA_013396935.1 Baryphthengus martii | reverse complement strand
GGGGCCGCCCCCGTCCGCGCCGCTCCGCGGGGGCCGCCCCTGAGGCTGCGGGGGTGGGAGGGACGAGACGGGATGGGAAGGGGTTGGGGTGCCTCTGTGTGTGGCTGTTGGGGGGTGCGGGTGCTTAACCCCTCCGCTCGTATGTCCCTCCCTCTGCCCGCGGCCCCGGCAGGTACAGCACCTGGGAACCCGAGGAGAACATCCTGGACTCCCGCCTCATCGCAGCCTTCGAGCAAAAGTGAGTGCTCATCCCGCGCCCCGGGCTGGAGTGGCTGCAGCGGGCTTGGTTGTGGGTGGGTGAGTGGGAAAGGGTGTCTAGGCTCTCTTTTTTTTTTCCTCTTTAAAAATCTTTTTTCCTTTTTAAGTTTTTTTTTTTTTTAAAACTTGTATATTTCTGTTTCTCCCTTCGGGAAAAGTTTTAACTTCTTGACAAATTTGATTCCCTAAAGGGAACGAGAACGTGAGCTGTATGGACCCAAGAAGAGAGGACCTAAGCCTAAAACTTTTCTCCTGAAGGTAACTCTTATTTAAATAACTTAGGCCTCGCCAGATGTCTCTCACACCTCACTGGTGCGTGCCCTTGGAAGAACCGGACTTTCGAGTGACTTGTGCCTGGCTCTGGGAACATAGGGACGACCTGACAGGAAAGTGGGTGGGGTGCAGGGCCACAGAAGTGTGTGAGGGGAGAGCGTGTGTGTGTGCAGTGGGTGCCCCAGCAGGATGGTTGGTACACGTGGATGTGCATGGTGAGGCTGCAATCTCTTTTTTTCTAATACTCTCTCCCTCTTTATGGCCTTCTGCTGCCGCAGTGGAGAGCTCGCCAGCCCCGCTCTCTCTTCCCTCAGCAGCCTATTCCATCCAGCTCGTGCCCTGCAACCTAGCAGCATGCTGAGCAATTGGGCAGCTGTGGCGGGAATCTTGCTACCACTTGTCCTCCTCTGATTGTGTTTCAGGATGTAGGTGCTCCACGGGAGTTTCATAAAGGGTTCATGTTGATCTGTAAACTGCAGGCTTATTTGGCCTTTTTTTTTGTTTGTTTGTTTTGGGGGTAGGCAGGAGGAGTGTTTCTCCTCTGCATAGGATAGCAGCTGAAGTTTCCAGTTCCTCTCTATATTAGACCCAGCATCTCTGCAAGAAGGTGCAGTCACTGCATCTCTGCTTGCTTGCAGTGAAGAATAAGGAAGATAGTCCCTAGTGCAGCACCCCCTTCACTACCCCTAGTCTTTTTAACTTTTTTTTAATTAAGAAATCTGGTAGCTGTGTGAGCACTGTAGTTTTATTAGTTAGGACAAGCCCCCCTGTTTTGTTCTCCTCTTCCCCTCCCTTCCTTGCTATCTCAATCTCCGACTTCAGATGAACGTAGAAGCAACACACCTTTGTACAATTAAGACAAATGAGCGAGTTCACAGCTTCCCTGGTTTTGATCTGGTACAAAGCCATGGAACAGGCAGGGTAGACCCTGGGGTAAAGGCATCGCTATCACTAAGTCGTCTTATGGCTTTGGGCAAGTAATTTAGCCTTTGTGCATGTTTCCCCATCTGTGAAACAGGTTAATACTTTCCTTTGCCTGACAGTGGTAGGAGCTTTACTCAAGTCAGCGCAGCACTTTTAACTGTGTGAGCACCAGAAAGAGCAGTGAGGGATAGGGTGTCACCTCCTGTGCTTTAAGAGGACATAACGAAGCACACAGAAGAAATGCAGGAACAGGTATATTGTGATGCCCGGAGTAAAACCCAGGGGACCGTGATAATCTTCAGAAAGTCCTGCTGATGGAACCACCATTCTCCCTCATCGCTTGTTTTTCTGCAGACAGAGAACTACCAACATAACTGATACGTATCACCTCTTAACGCTTTATTCAGAGAAACTGAAGTAGTTGGGTTGTCTCTTTCTGGCAGTCATGCATTAAATGAAACCCTTGTGTTTAGGTTTCCAACAATGCAGGGGAACGCTTAAAGGGAAACCACCAGCTTAAAATAGTTCTCTGCTTGAATTAAAAAAATACGGGTATTTGTAACACCTGACATTGTTCAGAGTAGCAGAGAAGTCTTTATGCTGTGCTTTTAATACTGCCGTGCGTAATCAGTTTCTTTTTGATTCTGAATGTGATACGGCAAAATACGTTGCCAATTTTTCACTCATTTTGAAAAAAAAGAACCAACCACCAAACTCAAAAATAAAACCCACTCATTCCTCCTCTTCTCCCCCTTGCCCTTTAAAACCCCCCTAAACTCAGAACCTGAATTATTCAACAGCATCCTTTGAATCACGTCCCTGACACGTTTCTGTGGCACGTCTTCCTTTTGCCAGCTCCTCAAATGCTACCGAAAACCTGTAGGTTTGCAGAGCTGACTTCGTACGTTGTAGAAAATGGATCACGATGGGGAGCAAGATGAGCTCTCCTGAAGGCTGGTGCCACATTGTGGGAGAGGCTGGCAGGGCAGAGAGCTGCCCCGGCTGCTTGCTTTGTGGCTTTGGAAAATGGAGCTGGTGAAACTGTTAGCGCTTGGACTTGCCATTTTTCTGTGACTTCAGATCCTACCCTAAAAATAACACCCCCGGCCAGGCAGCAAGAAGTAACTCCATCTCAACCAGCCCTATCCGAACTCGTTTGAGCTCTGTTCAGGCAAACCACCAGCAACGCAACTGCGGCTGGAAGCGCGGCAGATGTCAGCATGGTGGTTTGTCGTACGCATCCCTCGGTCAATTCTTCTGACCTGCTGGAGGTGTGGGTTTGACCTCTGCTAGCCCTGCAGCATGGGTGCTGCTGCGTGAGGAGTGGGATCTGTTTCTGCCTCATGCATCACTAATGATGTTTTTGGTTCCTTCAGCTGCAGAATCTCTTGCCAGTGAGAATTTCAGGAGCAGGGGGAGAAATTTGATTCTTGCATCCCAGAGGGAGTCTTTAGAGTTGGCAGCTAGAACAATATTCTTTTTGACCTGTTAACTGAACAGATTAGGCCTGGATGCAATGATGTTTAAGCAGGAGTCCAGCCTAGGACTGCATTGGTAGACTAGTCTGCCCTCTATTCAGTCGCTTGCTGGGACTTGTTCCGTGTGTATCAGTGCTCAAAACTTAGGCTTCTGAATGTCCAGTAAGGCATTGAAGTGCCCTAGTATGCTTCTTGGTCCCCTGGCGTGTGTGGGTGTTTCAGATTGCAGTTGGGACTAGGTTTATCCTGGGATTAGTTCTCAGAAGTTGCAGATAGGCACCCAGGGGGATTTGCAGAAAGCATTCCAGCAGGTTAGTGGCCCACGCCTCTGGAAGAGCTTTGAAAAGCTGCATCTTTGGCCACCTGCTGCCTTTGTGAGCCAGGCTCCTGTTGCTGAGAGCCGTCTAACACTTGCCCTTTCGATCAGACTGCAAAGGGAGATTACAGTCCAGGCTTTGTAATATCGCTATCAAGATGGCCGGGGTTGAAAGTGACCCCTGCAAATTTCGACTGCAGAGTTTTGGGCAGGAAATGGGTCTTTATCCTCTGCATACTAGGGGCAAACTTTCCCACAGCTGAGATCAAGCTTGGCGGGAGGTTGTAATTCTTGGGAGGCTGCTGGTATGCTGCGAGCTTTGTGCCGAGCATCTGGGAAGCAGAGTCCTTGCTCTGAAATGGGCAGCGCTCTACGTAAGGCTCTTACTTACCGAGGTGTCTGGCAGAAGTTGTCCTTGAGGACAGGCCCTTCAGCTGCAGGTCAGACTGAAAGGTGGTGCGAGGTTAGAAAGACTGATCTCGTGCGCTAGAGTGATCTCCCTCGTTTCCCCTGCTTGCTTTGCTCTGGTTTTGCGTTTCCCTCAGCACTCAACTGTGTGGAATGCAAAACTCGCCAACTAATGTAATAGTCTAGCAAGTGCTATTGAGAGAGCCTGGTTTGCAAGCTCGATGGGTGGTTAGCAAAGACCCCTCATTGGGGAGGCTGTAAATACTGAGGTGAAAAGACTGGAGGAGGTTAATGGGAAGGAAGAAGTGAGGGAGAGCAGAGCAAAGGGAGAGCCTTAGTGGGAGAGGCGGGGGCGGGGGGGAGAAGGGGCCAAGCAGCATGGTGTTCTGTCACTTTGCCCTTTCTTGAACTCTGAAGTCGGAGTTGGGTTTCTTTTGATCTCCTCCCTGTTCGTAAATTATCCCCCAGCGGTTTGAAAACAGACCGTTCCCCTTTGTAGCATTTTGTTCCCTATCCAGTAGGGAAACTTTAGTTTATGGCGGTGTTGCTTGGGAGAGCTGTGCTATGAACTGACTTGGCTGTTGCCTTGTCACTTGGAAGACTGCAGAAGAAAGAGGGCAATGAAAAGGCAGAACGGCAGCCAGAAAGGGGGAAGAAGAGCCCTTACGAATGCTGCTTGGAGCAAGGGCTGTGGGAATGCAGGTGGAGAATAAAAGACAAAGCAGAACCAGTAATTTACAAGAGCAGCGCTACTCTGGTGCAGCAGCGCTACTGGAAATGCCTTGATTTTCAAATAATTAACTAGAAATCCGTTGCCTTACAAGGGGATTGGGGTGTGTTTTTGGCTTTTTTTTTTTTAATTTGCCTTCCAAATTACAGAGGTTTTGATACAAATCAGGTACGAGAAGCTTTTCTAAGCACGTGTCCGTGTACGTGCCTGTGTGCCTCAGTGCGTTAAGGGAATGAATGAACAAATATGCTTGGTGGGCCTCGAGGGACATTTATTCAGATATTGTAGGGAACTGGGGAGATAGACTAGTTCCCAGGGGCAATGAGAGAGTGTGGTGCGAGCTAAATAAAGGTGATACATATCTCAAAAGGGAAGGGGGGGGGAAGGGAAGCGATTCTAGCAATAGGCTTGCTCTCGTGACAGAGCACTGCAGCAAGCCTCCAGAAGCTGCATCCTGATGTAGGCTGAGCTGTAAGCGGAGTGTGAATTGCTTCGTATACATGCCGAGTACCTCTTCAGCAATGAGCAAGTCCTGCAGGTGAGAGCAGCAAAACTCAGAGAGGTAGTTTCCATTTGGAAAACTTCTGAGTTAAGTAGCAAACTGTGGTCATGCGGCTGAAAGGATTAAACGGGTTTGTTTTTCAAAGACCTTACGCTCATACAGCTCGTCGGTGTGATGGAGTAATGGCTCTGTAGCGGGCAGAAGCGCATTTCCAACTGAATGCTGAGTCTTCTTCAAACTAGAGATGGCAAGTTACTTAATGTGAAGTTGAAAGGAGGAGAGCCCAGAAAATGTGCTATCCTTTACAGGGAAGTGACTTGGGGCCGTGCTGTTGATGTCTGGATAAACCTGATCCTATGTTAGGAATACTGAGCCTTGCAAGTGAGAGGGCTCTAGGGGCTGGTCTTAGATAAAGCACCTGATACTATTTTTCTTGAAACATTATCTGGAAAAAACAAGCTCAAGGTAAGCTGAATATTTGCATATTGCTCCTTGAAACTCGTGCTGAGGCTGGTCACTGGGGGATAGCGGTGTAGCACCAGGGGAGGACTGTTGGGTCCCAGCTTACCCTCTCTCTTCATGATCTGTCCAGAGAGATCCATGCTGCATGTAGTCTACCTGGAGACTACTGAAACTGGAATTAAATAAATGCAGAGAGCTGAAACATGAGTTAGAAACACTTTCAGCCTTGAAGTGCCCCAGAAGTAACTGGAAATGCAGACACATAGCACGTAAAGGAGACATAGTGATTGTGGCACACTTGGAAAGTCCTAGCCATGGCCTGGGACTCTGCTAGCTGCTGTGTAAGAACGAAACCAAGGTGCTCTGTCAAAACAGGACAGAAGCTGATTAATGCTCACAGGCTGAGAAAATAAAATCAGTGGGACTATGGAAGTGGCTGGGCAGTGACCATCCCAGCATTGCTTTTCATTTAGTGTGGATGATGGGAAGGTTTGCTGAGGAATTTTGGGGTGTATAAGGCAACAGTGGGTGTTTGTGACTGCCTCCCCCAAACTCAGGGAGGCTGCTGCCTTTCTCACACGGGTAATGGAAGGCAGGTGACAATTAGACTCGACTACGAGCAGATTGGCACAGAGGGGGCAGAACTCCTCGCTCCATGTGATTACAATGTCGGGAACTAATCTAGAGGATGTGTGGTGTTGGCAGCGGGAGAGGCCCTGAAGGATGCCTCTGTGTGTCTATGCACTGAAGCTGTGGATCAAGGACTTCTACTGGCGTATCTTCTGCCTGGTTTCCCTATGCTGCATTTTGGAACGGGACGTGTTGCACTTTGCTCTCAGCTGAGCACTACTAAATTGGCAAGAAGCCCAAAGCACAAGAGCAGCAATGCTGGAAGGTCTGGCTGTGATGGGGAAGAGGGAGGGAAAGGAAGAATGTTGTTGTTAATCCAGCCTGGTATGTAATGTCAGAAAGCAGACGTAGCTTGTCCTGGTGTCTGCCATCTGCTTCAGGGGAACCTGTGATGAGAGGGAGCAAGCACAGCCCTAGATGTGCCTGTGACCTCCTGATGCAGTCTCCAGGGTCTCTTTAAGTTGTGGACTGATGGGATGGGGAGAGTTCATAGTGGATGTAGGGAGTTTGTCTGGTGCTACTGCTGTGCTCTAGCCTGTAGGATGCCTGTGGATGGACTAGATGATCTCCAGAGATCCTTTCTAAAACCTACCGTTCTGTGATTCTCTGATTTTATGATTCTATGTCTAACTTAATTTTCTGAACAGTTTGGGGCATGGAATAATGTGCAAGGCTAAGCAAAGAGAAACTAGCTGGATTCTAGGGTGCTTCTTGCTACAGCAGGATGTAGCAGGGTTTGTCTGTGCTGGGGACACTTCCCTCTAGCTGGGGGAAACAGCCCCCTAATACCCAGGGTTAATGTGAAGAGTGCCTGTGCCTGCCTTGGCAGTTGTGTTACTTATGCCTGTTCCTTTGTCAGTCGGCTAATACAAAGTCAGGAATCCCTGGTTCCGATGAGTCTTCAGTCAGCATTTTCATATGCAGCTGGGGAAAGAGGCCTCAGCTTTGCAGTCCTTTTAAAGCCAGGATGCAAGTAGTACTGAAGGGCACGATTGTCCAGCGTTAGCCAGAGAGGAGAAAAATGTCTCCATGTTTCTGTTCTCTGCTTGTTCAGGATCTTTTGCAGTTCCCATGGGGATCTGAGTGGGAAAAGAGGGGCACTGGGTGACAGCAAAGCTCTAGGTATGTAGGGCCAAGGCTTTGAGCTTATTGTGCAAGAGCTGGTCTGGGCCCCTTGCTTAGATCTGTTAGATTTCTGCCTTTACACGCACTGTTTTGTTTTTTTTTTTTCCCCCAGGCGTTTCTCTGGTAGGAGGCACAGCCTGCAGGGTGACAAAGGAGATGGTGTTGGAGTGCTTAAGCTCTTAGCTGGCAAGAAGCCATCGCGATCTTGGCCTGTGCTAGGGGGCAACAGGATGGAAAAGTTGGGGAGGAAACGCAGTTCTGCTCCTAGCGCTGCAGTTCTTGTCGTGCCCACGAGGTGGGGGAAGCTGCTCACTAGATGGGCAATCGCGGGGGGGTTCGCCTGTCCCCTCCAGGCCTGGATGACTTCTGCCTGTCATCACTGCTGAGAGGGAATAATGAAGGGAGTTCGTTTGGGCAAGGAGTGGAGTGCAGGTGGGAGGCTGAGCTCTACAAGCAAGAATATGCTCTGGGTTTCCATACTCACAGGGTCTTTAGATCATACTGCCTCAGCTTACCGATGAAACTGTTGTTTCTGCTGGCAGAAAGCGTTCCTGTCTCTGGTGCAAGAACCAGGGCAGGATTTGGCACTGTTGCCAAGTGCCAGAAGAGCTTAAACGTCTTGTTCCCCTGCTCTGATTCTTAGGGAGGCCTGGGACTAAGCAGTTGAACCAGTGCTGTTCCTGCTCTGTAGTAGGTTGTAGACGACTGTGGTGTTCAAAAGGACAAAGCAATCTCTTCTCTGGAGATGCAGTTAAACTTGACTTGTGTTCCAGCTGGCCTAGTCTCTGGCTTTGAATACTGAATCTTGCTCTCACAGCAGAGTAAGGATATACAGCTTGCTTGTGGTCTCTAGTTAAAACTAAGCTTCAGGTCTTTGCATTTCTTGTGTTTAACAAAGACAGCTCCGTCACACCGCTCTCACCTGCTTCCATCTGTGTTCCTCAAGACGCCTTTCTACAATGCTTTCCAAAGCAGATAAGTCTGGTTGTGGGAGGGGAAGAGCAAACTGGATGCATTACTCTTTTCATGTTGTCTCATGCTCAAGACCTACCTAATACAGTCCCCTATCTTGGGGTATGTCATTTTGGATGGTAACATAGTGCTAACAGCCCCAGTGCCTGGAAGAATGCTTGGTTGGTTGTCTGACAGTGGAGGGTTGGGCGTATTGGCTGATGATGGCTGAGGTGGGCCTTGGAAACCATTAACTATAACCCTGGAGGGTGACAGTTTTACTCCTGGGGAAAGCATGTGTCAGCAGGGGCACAGCCTAGGGAGGAATGATCTACCCAAAAGGGATATGCACAGTGTCCCGTGAAGTGCCCTATGCTCGTACGGGGCCTGTGCCATAGCCACCAACAGCCCATAGGTGTTTGGATTACGTGTGCTTGTCATTAATGAGGGTATAAATGTGACACGATGTTGCTGGTAAGTGCTTGTCCTGAGGTGAGCAACGTTCCGTTTGAGGTTTAGGTGCACCTAGGCTCCCTCTCTGACCCTAGTTTTTTTTTTCTCTCTCCCCACCACCGCAGGCTCGGGCCCAAGCGGAGGCCCTCCACATTGGGGATGTACACTTTTCTGTCAAGCCTGGTTCTAGCACCTCCTCTCCCAAGCTCCACTCCAGCGCTGCCGTGCACCGGCTCAAGAAAGACATCCGACGATGCCACCGCATGTCCCGGCGCCCCCTGCCCCGTCCAGATCCCCAGAACGGCGGGAGTATGGGCGGTGGGGCTGGCATCCGTCCTCCCGTCTCACCCTTCTCGGAGACCGTCCGTATCATCAACCGGAAGGTGAAACCCCGTGAGCCCAAGCGCAGCCGCATCATCCTCAACCTCAAAGTCATTGACAAAGGTGGGAAACCAGCCAACGGGGCCGGGGGCTTGGCTCGACCCAAGATCCCATCCCGAAACCGCGTCATCGGCAAGAGCAAAAAGTTCAGCGAGAGCGTCCTCCGCACTCAGATCCGCCACATGAAGTTTGGTGCTTTTTCTCTCTACAATAAGCCGTCTGCTGCGCCTGCTCCCTCTCTGGAGGACAAAGGGGAGGCCGAAGGTTCCCAGGCAGCCTCCTGTGGGCTCATTATGGGTTCCACCCCCTATGATGCCCCCAGCTCCAGCTCTTCTGGCTGCCCATCGCCTGCCCCCCACTCCTCCTCCGACCCAGATGATTCCCCTCCGAAGCTGCTCCCCGAGACCCTCAGCCCAGCCATCCCTGACTGGCGTGAGTCGGAAGTCCTTGACCTCTCGATCCCACCTGAATCGGCTGCCACCAGCAAGCGTCCTCCCCAAGGAGGATGTAACGGGGGGCAGACGCCCTCCTTGTCCCTCACCTCTTCTGACCCGGAGCAGGAGGCCGGCGACTGGCGTCCCGAGATGTCCCCTTGCTCTAACGTGGTGGTCACAGATGTCACCAGCAATCTCCTCACGGTCACCATCAAGGAGTTCTGCAACGCGGAGGATTTTGAGAAGGTGGCGGCGGGTGGCGGTGGTGGAGGCGGCAGCAAGTGAGCAGCCAGGCCCCCCCGTGCTCCAGGGGCTTTGGGGGGAGCTCTGCCTGCGAGAAGTCGTGGTGCGAATGGCTGTCCTTAGTTCTCACCTTCTCCCCTTGGCTGTCCCTCTGCCCTCACTGCCACCCTTCCTCCTCCTTTTCCCTGCCCACTCCCTCTTGCCTGGAGGCTGGAGCGTGTCAGTGGTGGGGAGCCGGGGCACCCGCTATTCCTGGGTGTTGCCGCTGCTGGGAGGAGGAAGGGGGAGTTGTGATGAGGTTGAGGAGTGGTTGTTTGTCCTTGAATGTGGTGTTGTCCAACAGGCAATGGAGCCTTTGGGGATGAAGGATGGGTGAGCGTGTGTCTGTGTGCCTGTGGGGGTCGGGGGGAAGGTGCTCTTCCTCCTCCTTCCCTACCGTGTTTGACAAAAAGTGAAAAGGAGCTCCAGACCCTTGAGGGGAGGATGTAAAGAGGATTGGAGCCCTCGCCCCCCAAGCCTTCTCCTGCAATGTACATGCAGTCTCTTCCATTCCTATGTTTCCACCTTGCCGTGACTCCAATCCTGCCATCCTTCCCGTTCTTGGCTTGCGACCTGGATCTGCCCTCTCTTCTGCCATCCTCGTGGCAGTTGCTGATCCAGGTGCCCCCAGAGCAAGGGGGAGAGTGGCAGGTGATGTGTCGTGCCTGGAAGGTGCTTGAGACAAAGCTGGGGTGATGTGGGGTGCCCCATGCATACACCCCATATTGGCTTCCCCTTTCCTTTGACTATTGGTGCTACCTTGGCAGTTGTATGGGCCCTTTCAAATGCCCTGGTCCCTCCGCTCCTTCTGCATCTTCCAGCTTGTTCAGCTCTGCAGTGGAAGGGAGGAAAAGGGGAGTCTGCTTCTGGCCCAGATCTTCCTCCTGGTGTTCATCACTTGCACTTACTTAAGGGATTGGGCATAAAATGCCCCTCCCTGGCTTTTCCGTGGTGGAAGTGGGAGTGGGCTGTGCATCCATCCTTCAGGTTGAGGGAAGATACGCCAACGGCGTGACGCTGCCCCAGCCCAGTGAGGCTGGTCTCCCGCCTTGGGCGTAAGTTTCCTCCAACCTTTTTTGCTTCCCCCTGCTCCCTCGAAAGGAGGGAGGGATGTGAAGGAGGGTCTTCCTGCTTCCTTTTGTCTCTCCTGCTCTCCCTTCTCTGTGGTGGATGGCCTTGAAGAGGGTTCCTCTCTTTCTTTTTAGCATCTGAAACAGCCCTTACAACTGTCAACCAAAGGTGCTAATAAGAAAAAAAAGTCTCTCACATCATACGCATGTGCACTGTATCTCTGCCCCCAGAGCTCCCGTGAGCTGAGCTAGAAGTTCTTTCTCTTTGCCCCTAGCAGGTAGGAGCGAGCAAGACCACAGCTTGCTGCTCTTTACCCACAGCTCCCTCTTTCCCTGACCACCTTTGTTCACATCCAAAATAAGCTCTCTCTTTCACCTGCCATTTCTGGCTTGCTCCGTGTAGGTCCTAAACTTCATAATGAGATTCCCTTGCTCTTCCTTCTCCCCCTGCTCTCACAGGACTTAGCCTGTACGGGCAAGGAAAAGAGGTGCTGATCAATTGGTGGGAGAGCCTCAACCCCTCAGCCCTGTCCCTGGTATTTGGGATGGGGCAGAGGGGTGTCACTTCTATATAACATGCTGCAGAGGTGAAAAGGGTGGGGGGGGGGGAAGTAATTCCTCGCTCCAGGGCTCACCTACTTACAAACCTGCCCTGGGCGGGTGAACACAAGTGGAATCGGCCCCTCTGGTGCTTCCTCACAAGGATGCTCAGGAGCTGCCAGCTCTGAGGAGTGCTCTCGTGTGGAGTAGTGATTTTGTGGTTGTGGTGGTCTGAGGGTAGAAGAGAGGCCGTTTGTGGGAGAGAGGCAATATTTGTCTGCCCAAGGGGCGTCGTCGAGGCGATAGAGGGATAGACCAGCTTCTGACCTTAATTAGGGCTTCTGTGCCCAAAGCTTGTCTCTTCCCTGCCTCCAGTGCCTCGCTTGGTGTAATAAAATCTTTGCTGCCCTCCCACAAGCCTTGCCTCGCAGCTGGTGGCATTCAAAGCCGTGGGGTGTGGTGAATTCACACCAGTTGCGGTTGGGTGTCTGTGCAGACAGTCTGAGGGGGATTCCAGGTGCTGTTCCAGGTGCACCACCCTTCACACGGGTCTTTCTTGATTAAGGAGCTTAGTGGACTCTGGGGATGTGATTGCATTCACAGCTGAAGCAAGGAGCAGGGAGAAAGAGACTTCCCCGATCCATTCACCAAGCTAAGGCTTCCTATAACTTGTTGGACTCGTGTGCGTGTCTGTATTAATACCTGCTTGTATTGGTCGTGTCTTTTTTTTTTTTTATTGCATCTTTCCTCTGCCTGGCATACCCAGGGGTCCCATATTTTAGCATAGCCTATCCATTTGACTGCAGCTTCAAAGATGAGCAGTTTGTAGGCATAGGGAAAAGCTCTTCTTTAGGGAAACAGCAAGGAGATTCTTTCTTTTTTTTTTTTTCTTTCCACCCTCCCTTCTCAACAAGAAATATTCTGCGGTTATGAGATAAGAGGAGCTTTGTGGGGTTAGATGCAAACTGGCCAGTCACTTTAGGTTGTTAAGTTACTGTTTGGTGTGTATGTGGTGATGTGTTTTGCTTCGTGGTATTGAGGTTCTGAAAAAAAAAATATTGAAGCGTTTAAGTGGGAGATAAAAGGGAACTTTAACAGGAAACTCTTGATGTGTTTTGGCCAAGATGTGTTTGCTTGGCAGAATTCTTTTCCCCAGTGTCTCTTGTATGGTGTTCTTTGGGGGCAGGGGACAGGAATTGTTTAATCCAAGGGGTTTTGCCTTTCTCCAGAGTGACAAGCAAGGGAACTGTCTGTGAAGATCAAAACAATGGGTCATTGTAGGGATACTCCTTGAGGACCTTCTTCCTGTGGTGAGAAGATGAGGGGACTTGTTGTGACAGAGGAACTCGTGTGGTAGATCCTCTTTGTGGAGGAAGAAAGGAGTATGATCCGGCTTACAGACACAGCTTGACTGCTTGTGTGACAAATCTCTCCCTGGGTGGGTCACCAGGTGGGAACCAAACCCTGAACCTCTGGATCCAAAATGAGGATCCTGTGCTGTTTTGAGTTAGAGGTTTGCTAACTTGATTGCAGCAGCTGCCTCAAGTTCCCTCAGGTGGACGAGCCACTTGAGGCTGACTAACCTACCTTCGTATTCACGTGGGTTTACACTCCTCCATCTGAAATTTTGTCCTTACTCCTTGATGGAGATGGGAAAGAAGATCCATCCATGCCCTGTAAAAAGGGTGTGGGGTCGAGGGAGGAGTTTATTTGAAAGTATCCCCTTCCCTTCCCCGTAACTCCTAGAAAAGAAACAAAAAACAGGGAAATATTCTCTGTGTCTGTGCCATGTTTGTTCTCTTGTCGTCGTGTTTTTAGAGGAGATTTTATGATGGAGTGGAAAAAGTGAAATGATTAGTTTTGCATAAAAAAAGAAAAGTTTAAAAAAAATTTCTACAGGGAGAGAGCGAGAGAGAGAGAGTTTAAAAATGAATAATAAATGCAGTGATTGCACAAACTGTAGTGGTATTAGATGGTCCTTAGAGAAAAGAGTATTTTGTAGTATCAAAGCATGTGTGTCTGGGATGGTGTTTGGCTTGCTTGAACTGGAGGGAAAGGCATTCTAGGATTAAGCGGCGATCTCTGAGCTGAAAAGGCAAGTTGCATGTTGGAGGAACCCTGTCTACAAACCCTTCCCGTCCTTGCCTCCCAAGTGTTGGAGTGAGTTTCCCTTCCCTCCCATACCTCTCCTGTGAGCTAAGGTGGAGTCTCCAAGTGGTTTTCCGGCCGAGCGGCCCTCTGAAATGGCCAGTTGCGTTCTACCGGAACGTGGATTGGGCCACCAACATGGAAACAGTTGACTTACTTTGCATGCACAGCAAGCTGCTAAGATTTGGGGTTGGCATGTACCTTTCCTGCCAAGTCACTGTCTCTTCTCTTTTCCCTTCTCCATATCCAAGCAGGATTAAACGTGGTGGGCTTATCTCCCATCTAGGAAGCAGATACGCCTTCCCTCTGTAGGGTCTCCTAGCTTCTTCCAGCATCAGGTGGGGAGTGGCTTTTTTCTGTGTAGGATTCACCACATCAGGACAGAGAACCAAGTCCTATTCGTATATAGTCCAGCATGCCATCTCCAGCACTAGTCGGATCTCCAGAGGCAGATGAGGGAGCTGCCTTGTGTGTTCAGAAGGTGTTGCCAAGTGAGGCGTGCCCTCTTCCTGAGGCCATCAAACACTGGAGGTTTCAGGGTGGGAAGAGAAGAGAAACACCTCGACAGGACTCTGCTTGTGTCGGGCTCAAGGAGCCTTCTGCTCCAGCTTCCTGCGGGATGGTGTAAGAGTTGCCCAAATGTTCCTTCAAAGCGAGGAGGCAGCTTTTGCATGCTGGTTTCCCCATTCAAGATGTCTCTGTTAGGCCTTCATCTGGTGCGTAGGAGTGACTGCAGAGAAGAGGGAAGCCTCCAGATGTTGGTGTCTGAACAGAAGGTGGCAGACAGGGGATGCTAGGACAGCTCTTCTTGTCTGGACTTCTCTGGTACCCTTGGCTTTGCCATGGTGGGCGATGGAGGTCTCGATGCCTCTCATAGCCTGGGCTGCTCCTGGGAACTTCTCTCTCTGCCCGTCGAGCTCTGTCAGTACTTCCCACGGCCTTCAGCTTGGAGCAGCAGCCTCCTGTCTTGTGCTCTCTTCTCGCTGAGCAGAGTGGGACTGGGGAGGTGTGAAGCTAATGAGATGCAAGCTCCTTTTGGGGTGGAAAACAGAGAAAGAAGAGTGTGGTGAGCAGGCCCAGCTGTGGTAAGCCACTGCTTGATTTCTGTTTTCAAAAGAGAAAGGGAGCATTTCTCGGCATCTCCCCTTACTGAAGTTCCCAGGGAGATTTTTATGAAATAAAGAAAGAAACGCAAAACAAAACAAAAAAAATGAACCACAATCCTGCTTTTTACCAGGTAGGAGCTGTCTCTGAGCTGAGTCTTCCTAGGGATTTCACTCCCTTTCCCAGCCCCTCTTTGTAGAGGAGGTTTTGTCATCTCCTAGCGTTTGGAGATGATCACCTTCCTGGGGACCTCCTGGCAGAAAGAGGTTGCCATGCTGAAGGATGATGTCTCGAGTTCCCCACGCTTCTGCCCGCCCCAGGTCATGGCATTAGCGGTGCTGCTCGGGAGCAGGTCCTTCTTTCCAGGAGGGTATAACAAACCTGGAGTGCGTGTCTTGCTAAGTGCTTAATTTTTCCCCTCACCTCCTTTCCCCACCTTCCAACAAGACCTTTACCTCCTTGCCCGGCGCATCCTTTTACTCCAATATCGCTTGCTTTTGCTGCATTTTTCAATTGCCCAATAATCGTGCAAGAGCTGGGATCTTATTTACTTTTTATATATAAATATATAAATATAAAAGAAACCCTCCCCTCTTCCTCCCCCGCCCCATCTCACCCACCACCCTGTGCGCAGCCTTCCCCATCTCCGCTCTTGAAGGCGATGTGCCCGAGAGGGTTAATTTGGGGTCGGGGATTCGGTGCCTCCTGGGTTCTGTTCCTTCTTGGTTTGCCGTGGCCTTTCTGCCAGCTGCGTCACTGCCCTGTGCCTCTGTCTCCCTCGTGCGAAGGGGGTGGTGGATGAAGGGGGACCATCCTGCTGAGGGTGCTGGCAGCCTGACTCCCGTGGCGTTTGCACAGAGCCGGAGGAGAGTCGAGTACTGCTTCAGAAATCCCCCTCTCCCTGCCCGTGCTTCCTTTCCTAGGTCACTCCAGGAAGTATCTTCATTTCATCGATGCTTTGGGGTTGAGCAAATAAGTGGCTTTATTTTCTTCCTTTTTTTTTTTTAGGTCCCTCCCCAGAGCACAACGTGTATGGTTTCTTTTTGAGGGTGTAGATGAGAGGAGATGTTGGAGTTTATCTCCGTCCTCCCCTTTGCCCTTCCGTCCTCTACTTCTCTCCCCTTTCGATATTGCCCTGTGTCAGGCTGGTGTGGTTAGTGGTGTCTGCACCCTTGTCTGTGCAGAGTCCGCAGCCCTGGCACCAGCAGCTTCGCACGTGCTCTGCATGGTGCATCTGAGGTGCCCTGTGTCCCACCTGCGTTGCTTCTAAGAATGTTTCAGGCCCTCGAGTTCTTTCTCCCTTTCTTTAAATTTCACCTTCTGGGAATGAAGGGAGAAGTAGTCAGTTTGTCCTTCCTGTGGTGGTGAGCTGCCTCTGGCAGCTTTTCTGCCTCTTCCACCTCCTCTGTGGTGGGAAACAAACCATCTCCAGGACTGTCCAAAAACACGGTACTTGGGATGAGAATCCCTCCACCTCGGGTGAGCACTGTGCTTTGAGCCCTCTCCCTCCAGGCACCCATCGGAGAGCACCACAGAGGTGGCACTGGGAGGAGGAGTGGGGATGCCCTCTGTGCTCCCGGGCTGAGTGGAGCAAGGAGATGAGCAGCAGGCACTGTGATGCAGCGCAGGGGAAAAGTGAGGTGTCGGAAGCGTGGCTAGATACGCTCGGGGCGATGCCAACCAGCTGAAGTGTTTATTGACATGGCAGGGCCCTGCCACGTTCCTCGTTCAGCTGAGCTCTTGGAGCTTGCACTAAACCGCAGGAGCGTGGCCAGGTGTATCAAAGCACTTTGTGAGCCTTTGGGGCTGGGTAGGACTAGCAGGGCCCTGGCTGTGCCCCGCTTTCTGGGGGTGCTGAGAGGTTTTCCTTCTGGCCAGAGCAGCAGGTAGGTGCTCTTTCACAGGTAGGTTGCTCTTCAGCTGTCCTAGAGGGAGCCTGCTGCTTCTATCCCCCTGGCTGCAATGGGGGACGTAGTCTTAGGTCAAGTTCTCAAACAGAACAACAAAAAAAAATAATTTGTTGTGATGACTTTTTTTAGAAAAAAGTTGTCATGCCTAAGCTAATCAAGTTGGTGTGCTGTCCTCTCCACTCCTTCGCTTTCCCCTGCCATTAAGTCTTGTACACTCCTTAAGAGTAGAGGACTCTTATCTCTATTTTGGGGTAATTTTTCCCCGCTGTTTTCTTTTTGGATAGAAAGTTGTCTGGTGGTGGTGGAGGACAGGGGCCTGCCTCATCTGTTCCCTCCTTTCACCTTCCCCAGTGCCAAGCTTAGGCTGAAATCCCGCAGATTCCTGCAAATACTGAACTCTGAGCAGGCGGGTTACCCCACTGAGCTCTGTGGTACTTGGGTGCTTCAGATTCTGCCTGTGCTTGAATTTTGGCAGCATCAGAGCCTTATCCTTTCTCTTGGAGAAGGTCAGACCCAACTCCTAGAGTGCTGATGGTTCTGGTGCAACCCATCTGTCTCTTATTTCCCCTCACTTGGCATACAGAGTGAAGGTGGTGTTCTGTTGTTCTGGTTTTGGTTTTTTGTTTGTTTCTTTTTTTTTAATTTAAAGTAAACCTAAATATGTATCTTGTATTTTTTTTTATTTTGAAAAATGCATTTAAGGATTGTGCACGGATGAATTGTATATCTATATATTTTTTTGTCTTGCAATTTTCATTTTAAATATAGTGTTTGTTCAGGTTTTTGTTTTTTTTTTTTAATCCAGTTCCCAGCTGGCTAAACTCTGTCTAGAGCGGATGGGTGGGAGGCGTAGAAACTGGAGGGGCGATTGAATCACCCCTTCCCCTGGCGCTTCCCACAAGAGAATGGTTTGCTCCAGGTTTGGGGGTGGGGGTTGTGCTAATTACTCTTGTATTCTTGTACATTTTGTTCTTTCTGCTGCTCTTGAATATTGTATCAATGCCAGAAATGGGGAGTTAAAGATTTAAAAAAAATAACCCCAATAAATTGTTACATTCCAAAACAGGTTTTCTTCTCTTCCTTGGGTGGACTGTGACCTGCTCCGGGTGTGACTTGTGGAGCCGGTAGTGAGGATACTGAAACACCTGCCCTAAGCCAGCATTGGTCAGCTCTGCAGTCAGATAACACGCTTGGTTCTGGTTTGGGTCTTCAGCCCTTTGGGTGTAGAGAAACTTGGACAAAGGACAAGAGTGACTTCTGTAATACTGAGGACGGGTGGAACTTTGGGCAGGCCAAACTGTAGCCGAATGGAACCTGAACAGGCTTCTTGACGGTGCTTTGGAGAACATCCGACAGGTCTCCCACATCCTTTTCTTTTTAAAATGAAATTAGATCTGAGCACAACCTAGCACTCAGTGGCTGAAAAATGCTTAGGCTTTTCCCAACTCCAAAACGCGTGCCTGAAGTGCACTTTATGATGTGCTAATCTAAGAAATATGGTGAAAAACACACTTAATGCATGCAATCTCAGCCCCAGATTCTCTCCATTAGTCTCTTGCCTGTGGAGACATATGAAAAAAAGGTTACAGCAAGATTTGAGGTGGGGAAGTGCTGTTGGCATGAGATGAGGGGAAAGCAGATGGGGCTTGGGTGCAGATGTGTTCTTCAGGAGAGTGGAGGAGAAGAGCAAGAAGTCAGTACTTCTGAGTGCTGGGAAAGGATAGTGTCAGGGCAGGGCTGCAGTGTCACTGTCAAGCTGGCTCTGACCAAAACACCCTCAGAGCTGCCCTTTGGTGTGGTGAGTCTTGTCCGGAGTGGAGGAGGTTGAGTTTAGCTTGGGGTTCCCTGGGGGAGAGTGGCTGTTTGGTCAGCCAAGGCTGCAGATGCTTGAGGCGCCTCTTCAATGGCCGTGGCTTGGCAAGCCCCAGGAAAGCCCTCTCCAGCAGTGATGTACCTTGGCTGGCTGGGAGCAATGAATGCTGCCCACTGAAGCCGAGCGGGGCCGAGGTGTTGTGCTATTCGCGTCACGCCATCAGGCTCACCTTGCCTCTGCTGCTTGCCAGAACACCTGCGGGGCCCGTACTCTTTTCCTCGCCCCTGTGCCTTGGTTTTGCTGGGAAGTGAGCAGGCTTTCAGCTGGCCCTGAGTACAGCAAATGAAGGCATCTCTGACCCGTGCTTTCTGGACCTGGGGGAAAGTTGGAGAGGCAGACGCCAGCCTTGACCAGACACGTCCAATAAGGTCTGGTGTGCGTGTGCTGGCACAGGCAGAACCTGTAACTGGGTTGAGGTGACACAAGCCGCATCTGCAGGGCCGTGAGACTTGGAAATGAAAGAAGCCTGGATTTCTATGCTACATGGAGACCAACAAGTGAGATGGACTTGGCCCACCTTGCCATGCCCATGGTTGCGTCCTGGGAACAGCTGCTAGCCTGAGACACCATTTGGGCATTAATTAGATGGAAGAAAATCCTTTAATCGCTCACTCCCCATTCCTCTGGGCTAAATCTGTGAGCTCTTGTTGAAACCAACATGTCACCAATCCCATTCAAAATATGGTTCCCCAAAAGCCCCACCATTTCCCCCTTCCCCATCTCCTGCAGGAGGGCAGGGTTTCGGCATCACCGTGTCCTTGTGAAGCCGGTTGCCCACCGAGCATCTTTGAATCGTTATTTGCAGGACAGGGGTGCTGCTCTGGCTACTCACCGGTCTGAGTCATCGTCCCCTGTGAAAATCTATTTTTGCAGCCTCTTTGTCTCTGGGAAGAAGTTGTGGTCTCTGCTGAGGGAGAGGTTGAGACCCTGAGAGTGGTAAGTCCTGCTCTGCTACAGCACCCGACTATTCCGCCTCCTGGTATGGGCAAGTGGGTCGGGGCTGGTGTGGAGGGGCTCACCCACCCCAGACCACTGCCACAGCAGTGTCAGATGGAGGGATAAACCTCACTACCATGATCCTGCAAGCCTCTGGCAATAAAAACTGGATGGCTGGGCCAGTGCAAAGTCCCCTGAAAAGCCTCATAGAGTCATACTGCCCTTTTTTGGTTTTTGCAGGTAAAGAACACCCTTCACACACTGATCTGTACGCTGTGGGGTGGAGCAGGCTGCTCCAGCACCCACATGGGTTTATTAGAGGAGGATAGTTTTAGACTGGACATTAGGAAGAAGTTCTTCACCATGAGGATGGTGAGACACTGGAACACGTTCCCCAGACAGGTGGTGGAAGCCTCATCCCTGGAAGTTTTTAAGGCCAGGTAGGATGGGGCTCTGGGCAACCTGATCTAGTGGGAGGAGTCCCTGCCCATGGCAGGGGGGGTTGGAACTCCATAATCTTCAAGGTCGTTTCCAACCCTGACAATTTTATGGTTCTATGATTTCGAATTTGTTCCTGCAATGGCCACTGACAGGGGTGGGCACACCGCAGGCAGCGAGCGACATGCGGAAGTGTGATTCCCTCTCACCACAGGGGCAGGTTGGAGGTCAGTGGCCTCCCTTTGTGCCATGGGGCACAGGCTTCAATACTCTTTGCATCTTGCACCAGTGCCCACTTGTTCCAACATGCCAAGCACTCACCTGCCTGGAGCGCTCATCAGCCTTACCACCAGGGCCAGATGTCTGTCACTGGACTTTCTTCACATCCACCTTCTTGCCTCGCTCCATACCTGCCTCTGCATCTCCTCCTCATGATTCCCTTCATCTCTCCCTCTTCTTTAAACTGCCCCACCCAACTTCCTCCACTCCTTCCTACAGCTTCTCAGCACCACCAGCCAGCCAGGCCTCTTGCTGGCTTCAGGGTGAGGATCTTGGAAGGCTGGGAGAGAGGGTGATCATGTCCAGCTTGTGTCAGATGGGCAAGTGTGCTATCAGAGCAAGGAGAACGAGGGCGTCTTGAGGTATCTTCTTTACAATCAACTTAGGGTAAAGTGAAGGTAGGGAAAGATTAAATGTAGGTATTTATTTCCCAAATCGATGGCGTGGGTGTGCAGAGCAAGGGCATCCTGTGGCTGCTCTCTGCAACAGTGCTGTCTGGGGTAGGAGGGCAGGACAGTGGCCCTATTGCCCTCCTGGAGAAGGCATTTTCAAGAGCTAGAAGGTCACTGGTTTGACTTTTAGGAAAAAGGCCAGGAGGCAAAGGCCCACCAGTGGCCTGAAAGACCCACCTGGGGAACACCTGACTGCGAGGTGTTGACCTTCAAGATAATGAGGGTCCTTTTACTTCTAACCTAAGCATCTTGCAGGGGAAAAATCCTCCCTTGGCACATCCTGCAAGAGCATCCCCTTGCTCCCACCGGGCTGATTTTAGCGAGCCCTAGCCTAGGCTGGCCCTATCCCCAGGTGCCCCCGGCGTGTCTTCTCGTTCTTTCCCCCCTCCACCCTGCCTCCAGCACCCCGGGCCAGCTCATCTCCTACCACTCGCACTTGCGGCCCGGGGCCGGGTGCTCGGTGTGTGTCGGGGTCCCTAAGAGGGCCGGGGCAGGGCGGGGCTGTACGGCCGAGCCGGGGCCGGGGCGGTGGCGGAGGCGGTGCG
>VWZK01005739.1:745048-762384 GCA_013396935.1 Baryphthengus martii | reverse complement strand
ATGGGCCACCCTCCCGCCGAGCCGCCTGCCGTGCGGGAGCTGGAGGAGGCCGTCCGCGCCCTCCAGGACCGCATCGACCGGATAGAGGTGCGAGGGGATGCGCCCGGGGGTCTGGGGGGGTGCTCCCGGGGAAGATGCTCCCAGGGGTCTGGGAGAGATGCTCCCAGTGGAAGATGTTCCCACACTGCCATGCCCCAGACCTGTAGCCACGCAGAGCCCAAACCAGCTCATCGCCCTTATAAGGCTTCAGGAAGGTTGTCCTTGCCCCACTCATCCCCAAGGTCTCTGTCCGGGTGCAAGGGGATCGCCCTGACCACCTCCCTCTCTTCCCTCTATGCAGGGTGATCCCAGGGTACCAGGGCTGCCCTGCTTTCTCCCTAGTCTGCACCCAGATAGGGCATCTCACTCACTCCAGAGCACCTGCCAAGGCCTCCACTAGAGCAGCTCATCAGCTCAGGACCAGATCCTGCCCTTTAGCAGAAAGGTAAATCCCATCTGATGCCATTGCAGTTATGAATGGGACTCCTCACAAAGTGAAGTATGGTGCCTCTCACTGGGAGCCCAACACCCCTTCCCTGCATACTCTGTAAGAGCCGTAGAGAGAAAGGAGTGGCTGGAGCTGCTCGCTGTGCCCATCATGGCAGCATTGGTCTGTTGGCACTTGGCATGAGGACCCCTGATCCTCACGCTGTAGCAGCGTGTGCCTGGCAGGCTCAGTCCTGGTCCAGCTGCAAGACAGTGGCACCAAACGTTCTACTGTGATGCCTGTGATGGGGTCCATCACAGAGTGCATTTGTGTGTCAATTTATTTGGGCTGATGTGGGCTCAGCAGTCACACGGACCTTGGCAGACTTTGCAGGATGCAAATGGGGCAGTGGTTCGGGCATGCAAGAGCTGCCTGAGGGGACTTGTCAGGTTCGCCTGGGAGGTTTGTTCCAGATGTCCTATCTTTTCTGGGGGTTGTGTTGTCCCCTGAGGTCTGCCAGGGGTCAGAGACACTTGTAAGGAGTCTCCTGCAAGTCCTCAAACTCTTCATCTTCCTTTTTGGTTCCCCTGTTGCCTTCTCCACTCTTTTCTAGAGCACAGAGCTAGGAGAGGAGTCAGGCAGCACTCCATGGGGTCCCTCTCCCCAGATTTATCCTTCTGTCCCCCTCACTACAGCCATGCGGGTGCAGTAGCAGCAGGACATGGGTGGAAAATTCAAAGCAGCTAAGGTCATGGGCTGAGAAATAAGACTGAGAGAGAGGGTTATTGTTATGGACAGAGATAGGAACAAGAATAGAAAGACAGGGAAAGGCAAGTAAACACATGCACACGCAAAGGGAAAGAGCTGGAGAGTGGAGGAAGGATCTGAGAGCTGTCAGGGTAGTGCACACACATATGCAAAAACAAGCATGGAGGCACGTGGAGGGAGAAGGAGACACGCAGCCTGGCTGAGCACAATTCCTGGAGCCTGATGCAGCCTGAAGGGAAGGACATGAGCCGCCCTGAAATCTCCCTGCAGCCCAAACAAACAGATTCGCGCAAGCAGCATCACACAACCAGGCTAAGAAATGCATGTGCAGACAGTGGACGTGCCCAGAAATAAAGGGGTGAAAAAATAAGCCCCTGCACACGTGTACCTGTGTGTGCACTAAGACCAGGTGATGCACGGTGGGACAGTCCCCAAGGTTCAAACTGATGTGTCAGGCAGCGCTGAGCCTTTAGCTGCTTTCTGGTCACACTCTCCCTCTTCTCTGGGAGGCAGCAACACCCTTGAGCTGCCTTAGCTCCTCTTCTGGGGTTTCCGGAGGTTGCAGGAGGTTTGGGGTAGAGGAGGGTAAAGCTCACAAGGGCTGGAGCAGGATCTCGCACGTGCCTGGGGAGCCTGAAGCGATGCTGGCTCAAGGCTCGCACACACCCTTGACAATGAGGAAGAGAAGCGGCACGTTCACTAAAAATTCTGCTTTTTGCACTGCCAGGGTTGTGAAGGTACTCTGCAGGGGAGGCGCAGCACCCACTCTGTGGCTCGGTGAGCCCCGCCGGCTCAGGAAATAGGGCAGCGTGTCGCAGATGGGCTGGACTTTGGCTGCCCTGGCTCCAGCCTGCTGTAATGTGCTGCCTGGGTTGGCCTGCTGATGGCTGCAGCCTGTCCAGCCAAGCCCTGGGGTCACACCTCAGCCGTGCAGTGATAGCTGCAGGTGGCTTCCTCTTCTCAGCTTGTCTTTGCCCTTCCACGTAAGAGCAGACACCTAAAACTTGATAGTGGGCATCTGTGCCTCTTCCATTTCACACAGCTTCAACCATCAGCCCCGGAAACCTTCCTGGGGTACCCCTTGGCATGGAGGGTACCCCCAGCCCCAACAGCTCTCCTAAAGGCTGGCGGTGATCAACTCAAAAGGTGATCTGGATGGGGACAGTCCTGGGGTGGCTGCCAGCATGCCAGAGGCTCTGCAAAACCTGTTGGGAGGGAGGAAATGAGAGGAAACACTGGTGAAGCCTGGAGCGGCTGAGTCTCGGGAGAGGGATGACACGAAATGCTGTGGGGCCCCCTGGGATGGCTGTGTCCCCAGACATCTCCCTGTGGGCAGCGAGTTTGCCAGCAAGGATTGCTGCTGGAGGCTTTGGAGCTGGGATTGTGGGGAGGGGGCTAGTGGAAGATCGCTGATCTAATCTGGGCGCTCTCAGCCCCAGCTGTAAGGCATAATGAGATTTATCGATGCACCGAAAAACCTATTAAGCCATTTGATTCTTCATTTTGGCAGCACGGCAGCAGAGTTTCCCGAGGAGGGGTACAGGGAGGGAGGGCCCTCATGGGCTCGGTCTTTGCCCTCCACCATTTTGGCAGGGATGGACAAGCATCAGCACAGTGTTCATATGGGGACATCTTCGATCACCTCCTCCTAACCCCCTCCAAGGCATTGCTCGTCCTTTCCTTGTGTGCAGCAGCCCAGCTGGGTTTTTTCCTCCTGATTTTGAGGGCTGTCCCCCGCTGCTCTTCTCACGTGCTCATGTCCGTACGCTCAGGCACATCTTGGCACGCAGAGCCAGGGGGTCCAGATGCTCCTTTTCCGTGTTTTTAATTACTGCTTGCAAATGGAAATGGTGCTGTTTCAAAGGGGGAAGGGAATTGCCCCACCCCCCTGGGCTGTGCTGGGGGTCCAGACGCCCTCCTCATCCTCATCATCCCTTGCAGGGGAGCTGACTGGGAGGGGAGACAGATCCATGGGCCCTGCAGGGGACCTGGCCTCAGCAGAGCCATAACAGCCTGTTTGCTTCTCAGTCAGTGTGTAGCTGTGCCGACCTGGATGCGCCGTTGTGGCTGTTGGCAGGAAACCTGTGGGTAAGGGCATGGGGATGCGATTAAGCTGGCTGCCTCCCTTCTCACCCCTGTCTCCAGCAGAGTGAGGATGGAGAGCCCCAAATCGTGACAGCCCTGGGCCCCGAGCGAGGTTTGAGGGGGACAGGATCAGTGGTAGAGCCCTTCTTTTGTGAGGAAGAGGAGGAGGGAAAGGGCAATGCCTCTCTGCTCGGCACCCAATTCAGGGCAGTCACTCCTGGAGTTTAATAACCCATGATCTCCTCCTGCCTGGGTCGNTCCCCAGCCGCTGACATTTAACGTGATTAATATTACCTGGCATCTCTCAATCTTTTTTGCTGGCTCTGCTGGCCAAAAAGCGTCGAGCGAGCCTCCCCCGCACCCGCTGCCCACTCCCCTGCTGCCTGCACGGCGGCAGATGGGAAGCCGGGTGCCTGCCGAACAGCCGGGGAGAAGGCGCTTCCCCTCCTCTCCCCTCTCCAAAGGTCATTGGTAGATAACAGCTGCACATCTCGCATTAATAATTTTTGCAAATAATTTGATTTGAGAGAACGATGGTTGAGCGGCAGCTTGGAGATGTGGAGTTTGGTTAGAGGATGCAGCCTGACATCAGAGGAATCACCCAGCACATCCTGGCTGCAGGAGGTGGGATAGGGAGGTCTAGTCTCCTGTGCGGCCATGGTCCGGCTGCAGGGATGGGAATGGTGTCTGCTGGGATGCTCCTGGGGTGATGGGATGGCCTCCAAGCTCTGCTGGACGAGGGTACCGGCTGCATCCCTTGCCAGGGGGAACATGAGGGAGGCAATGGTTCAGCTGCTGTGTGGGTCTGGCTGTCAGTGTCCCAGCTGCTGGGCTGGAGAGGCTGGGAAGAGCTGGAAAGAGGGACGGAGGGGAAAAAGCTCAGGAATGGGGAATAAACTGAGCAAAAGGGGAGAGACAGTGTGTGTGTGGAGGGGAGCATCAGGAGGAGACACTTCGAAGCCAGAGAAATGAAAAAAACATAGGGAGAAAAGTTACAGAGGGCAGAAAATAGCAGCAGGGAGAAAAGCAGGAGGAAGAAGGAGGAATAAAAAGCACTCAGTCACTACTGATAATGTAGGGCAGGCTACCGGGGGCTAGCGAGAGTGACAAAAGCTCCCAGCCTTTTCTTTTTTTGTCATTAACAGATGGAGCCATGTATGAAAGCAGGAACGTAGGCTCCAAACCTGCAGCTCGAGCAGTCAAAGCGTGAGGCAGACAGGAGTGTGCCAGCCTCCGCCACAGCCAGGCGGATAAGAAAAGCTCTCGGAGCCCGTGGGACGCGGACAAAGAGGCGAAGGCGACCCCATCCCACCTGTGCTGCCCACCACCAACACAGCCAGCTCCGCTTGGAAAGGAGCGTAGGCAGCCCTGGGTGGGAATTATCCAGGAGGATGGGAATTAACCTTTCAACTTACCTTTCCTTCCCGCTCACCATCCCTCCCCTGCCTTTCAGACAACTGCATCAATAGGTCCCTGACACTCCACCCAAAAAAGGGGTAAAGCCTCTCCCTGTTGGCTAATCCCTCCCGGTTTTACAGAGACTAAAGGCAGGATGCCCTTTGCCAGGCGCTTTTCCCACTTCCCAAAGAGGTTTTACTCCCTGTGAGAGCATCCCCGGTGCTGCTGGAGCAAGCTGGCAGTGAGAGCTGGCGTTTGGTCAAGGATGGCAGATGTCCCCTGCATGACCTCTTTTCTTGCTTAGTTTTTGTTTTCTGTGTGGTTTTCCTAGGAAAACCTGAGTTTGCCCTGGCAAACCCCGCTGGAGGCTTTTCCACACCCCAGGATGTTGTAGTCACTCTCTCCATTGCAGCCCAAGTGTGTTCCAGGAGTTTGCCCTGGCAAACCCCTCTGGAGGCTTTTCCACACCCCAGGGTGTTGTAGTCACTACTCTCCATTGCAGCCTAAGTGTGTTCCGGCCCGGTGCAGGGCTGTTGGTGCTCGTGCCAACCTAATCTTCTCGCTCTCCTTGCTACGTACTTTCTGCTATTCCCATCCGCCAAGGTTGCATCTTGCCCGGCCAAACGTGGCGTTCCTTCAGCCTTCTCCTCTGTTGTTCATAATGGACAGCAAAGACTGGGAGTGACATGGGGGGCATTCCCCCCACCCCCTTCATCTTTGTGTGCATGATCATCAGGTTCTATCCATCCTGGAAAAGCTGGATATAGGGAAGAAGCAAAAGCTGGAAGCCACAACCATAGGTTAACATGGTGACCTCCTCCAGGCCAGTTCTGAGGCTGGAGTGACCCTGTCCAGATCAGCAGGGATGGCATCATTCCGTGTCCCACCAGCACAAGCTGTGTGAACGTCCAGGGCTGAAGCAGCCCTGCAGACCCTTCTCAGTGCCAGAGTGGCCATGGCGGCTGCTTGATATCCTCAAGTGATGGGTCACATCTTGAGGACTGGAAGACCTACCCCTGGCCCCACCTCTCTGTGGCACCCCAGTAGCCTGGGAGAGGTCGCCTTACGCTTACGGAGAAGCTACCTGCCCAACCTGGCACATGTGTGCACACCCCCGCAAGCTGGCTGAGCTGGGCTAAGAGGATTACAGCCCTGTTGTTTAACATTAAGGCTCCGGCCATAGTGAAACAGCCTCACAAGTGGTAGGGAGGGGAGCTCTGAGCTCCTTCCCGCATTGTCCTCTCCTATGGGAACAGAGCTAAGAGATGATCTGAGTGCCCATGCGTCCCATCTTTGCTCTGTCTCTGAAGTGGCAGAAAGTCATTAAGAGCAGCCAAGCTTTGTTTCACAGTTACAAACTCAATGGGGTTTCTGAGAGGGGTGGCACGAAGTTAGCTGGAGGCTCTTGAAGAAGACCCCACTGCAGATGTGGGGTTGTGGTCCCAGTGCTCCCTTCAGTGTTGTGGGCTGGGCATGTCCTTATTTAACCTGTTACAGTGAGGCTGCTCTGAATTTTCTCTTTTCTCCCTCTTTTCTTGCCCCATCGTGGCTGCCGCCGAGTGCAGCAGGAGCTGCCAGCCCGCACCAACGGCTCGGCACCCACCGCCCCTGCACTCGCTCGCGATGCCCTCCACACCAAGATGGAGCAGCTGGAGGAGCAGCTCCTCTCCAAGATCCTGACCCTGCAGAAGGAGCGCCAGGCTGCCAGCACCGACCGCAGCCAGCAGCAGCACAACATCGAGAAGGAGCTGAACTCCCTCCAGAACCGGGTGACGGAGCTGGAGCACGGTGAGTCCTGCCCAACAGGGATGAAGGTGGTGCAGGGAGCACCCTATCCCAAGGTGTATCTCCAGGAGAGCCCCCAGGACAGGTCACCCTCATCCCAATGATGGGTGCTGACCCTTCTCTCTCCTCCCCATTCTTGGCACTCAAGGACCACCAGGCTATAGCCCTCCTGATGCCTTCAAGGTGACCATCCCTGTGCAGAACAACTACATGTACGCCCGCATGAAGAAGACCCTACCGGAGCTCTACGCCTTCACCATCTGCATGTGGCTGAAGTCCAAGGCCCTGGCGGGGCTTGGTACCCCTTTCTCCTACTCTGTCCCAAGCCAAGCTAATGAGATCGTGCTGCTGGAGTGGGGCACCAATCCCTTGGAGCTGCTCATCAATGACAAGGTCAGCCCAGCCACAGCAGGGGTGGGAGGGGAAGACTCTGCCCACACCTCTGCTGTTTCAACCCCCCTGGGTAATGACGGTCCTGGAGGGATACTGGTGTGGGGGAGTTGAGAAGAAGGGGCCCAGAGAACGGGGAGAGGCAGGAGGATGGGGAGAATGCCTTGCTGGAGTGGGTTCTGAGAGAAAGAATCAGCACATCGGGATGTATGTAAAATTCAAGATGTCACCACTCTGGGGGTGCACCGCTTGCTCTGTGAGGGGCTGCAGGGACACCGGGGTCTCCTGGCAGTCCCACCAAGTGCTGGGCTCTTGCTCTCCCTGTGAAGGTCGCCCAGCTGCCACTGAGCCTGAAGGACAAGGCCTGGCATCACATTTGCGTGGCGTGGACCACACGGGATGGCAAGTGGTCGGCGTACCAGGATGGCGAGCAGCGGGGCGCCGGCGAGAACCTGGCCTCCTGGCATGCCATCAAACCCCAGGGCGTCATCATCCTGGGCCAGGAGCAGGTACGTGCTGTCCTGCCACCAAGGGCTGCCAGTTTGCATTGCTCTGACAAGAAGTCGGCCAGGGGGGCAGCTCACAAATGGAGGGAGGGCAGGAGGTGGCATGGACAGGAGCGCTCAGCATGGTGGCATTGGCAACTTGGGCAAGGGGCTCTGCTGGCCTACTCATCTGATCTCCCAGTGGGCAAGATGCACTCATCATCTCCTCTTCCCTGTCCCCATCCCTCTGTCCTCCATTTGCTCCCGGCCTTGTCTTCTTGCATCTCCTCCACATGTCCATCCTCTCCTTGCCATCGGGAATCTTGCTTCACTTCTCGCCCTCTCCTCCTTGCCCTGTTTGCCCATTGGATGCATGTTCCTTCTCCCGTTCCCATCCATGTCCCATCATCTCTTCCGCTCTTTCCCAGGACACATTGGGCGGCCGCTTTGATGCCACACAGGCTTTCGTTGGGGAGATGGCGCAGTTTGGAGTGTGGGACCACATGCTGGCTCCAGCAGAGATCCTGGGCTTGGCCAACTGCACCTCCCACATCCAAGGCAACGTGATCCAGTGGGATGACCAGGCAGTGGAGGTGTTTGGGGGAGCCAGCAAGAGGGCCTTCGCCGCCTGCGAGGAAGGGAGGAAAGCATGAATGATCCCTTGCCCCCACCCCAGCACCAAGGAGCCCGGTGGCAGCCCTGAAGCAGNAGATGTGGAGTTTGGTTAGAGGATGCAGCCTGACATCAGAGGAATCACCCAGCACATCCTGGCTGCAGGAGGTGGGATAGGGAGGTCTAGTCTCCTGTGCGGCCATGGTCCGGCTGCAGGGATGGGAATGGTGTCTGCTGGGATGCTCCTGGGGTGATGGGATGGCCTCCAAGCTCTGCTGGACGAGGGTACCGGCTGCATCCCTTGCCAGGGGGAACATGAGGGAGGCAATGGTTCAGCTGCTGTGTGGGTCTGGCTGTCAGTGTCCCAGCTGCTGGGCTGGAGAGGCTGGGAAGAGCTGGAAAGAGGGACGGAGGGGAAAAAGCTCAGGAATGGGGAATAAACTGAGCAAAAGGGGAGAGACAGTGTGTGTGTGGAGGGGAGCATCAGGAGGAGACACTTCGAAGCCAGAGAAATGAAAAAAACATAGGGAGAAAAGTTACAGAGGGCAGAAAATAGCAGCAGGGAGAAAAGCAGGAGGAAGAAGGAGGAATAAAAAGCACTCAGTCACTACTGATAATGTAGGGCAGGCTACCGGGGGCTAGCGAGAGTGACAAAAGCTCCCAGCCTTTTCTTTTTTTGTCATTAACAGATGGAGCCATGTATGAAAGCAGGAACGTAGGCTCCAAACCTGCAGCTCGAGCAGTCAAAGCGTGAGGCAGACAGGAGTGTGCCAGCCTCCGCCACAGCCAGGCGGATAAGAAAAGCTCTCGGAGCCCGTGGGACGCGGACAAAGAGGCGAAGGCGACCCCATCCCACCTGTGCTGCCCACCACCAACACAGCCAGCTCCGCTTGGAAAGGAGCGTAGGCAGCCCTGGGTGGGAATTATCCAGGAGGATGGGAATTAACCTTTCAACTTACCTTTCCTTCCCGCTCACCATCCCTCCCCTACCTTTCAGACAACTGCATCAATAGGTCCCTGACACTCCACCCAAAAAAGGGGTAAAGCCTCTCCCTGTTGGCTAATCCCTCCCGGTTTTACAGAGACTAAAGGCAGGATGCCCTTTGCCAGGCGCTTTTCCCACTTCCCAAAGAGGTTTTACTCCCTGTGAGAGCATCCCCGGTGCTGCTGGAGCAAGCTGGCAGTGAGAGCTGGCGTTTGGTCAAGGATGGCAGATGTCCCCTGCATGACCTCTTTTCTTGCTTAGTTTTTGTTTTCTGTGTGGTTTTCCTAGGAAAACCTGAGTTTGCCCTGGCAAACCCCGCTGGAGGCTTTTCCACACCCCAGGATGTTGTAGTCACTCTCTCCATTGCAGCCCAAGTGTGTTCCAGGAGTTTGCCCTGGCAAACCCCTCTGGAGGCTTTTCCACACCCCAGGGTGTTGTAGTCACTACTCTCCATTGCAGCCTAAGTGTGTTCCGGCCCGGTGCAGGGCTGTTGGTGCTCGTGCCAACCTAATCTTCTCGCTCTCCTTGCTACGTACTTTCTGCTATTCCCATCCGCCAAGGTTGCATCTTGCCCGGCCAAACGTGGCGTTCCTTCAGCCTTCTCCTCTGTTGTTCATAATGGACAGCAAAGACTGGGAGTGACATGGGGGGCATTCCCCCCACCCCCTTCATCTTTGTGTGCATGATCATCAGGTTCTATCCATCCTGGAAAAGCTGGATATAGGGAAGAAGCAAAAGCTGGAAGCCACAACCATAGGTTAACATGGTGACCTCCTCCAGGCCAGTTCTGAGGCTGGAGTGACCCTGTCCAGATCAGCAGGGATGACATCATTCCGTGTCCCACCAGCACAAGCTGTGTGAACGTCCAGGGCTGAAGCAGCCCTGCAGACCCTTCTCAGTGCCAGAGTGGCCATGGCGGCTGCTTGATATCCTCAAGTGATGGGTCACATCTTGAGGACTGGAAGACCTACCCCTGGCCCCACCTCTCTGTGGCACCCCAGTAGCCTGGGAGAGGTCGCCTTACGCTTACGGAGAAGCTACCTGCCCAACCTGGCACATGTGTGCACACCCCCGCAAGCTGGCTGAGCTGGGCTAAGAGGATTACAGCCCTGTTGTTTAACATTAAGGCTCCGGCCATAGTGAAACAGCCTCACAAGTGGTAGGGAGGGGAGCTCTGAGCTCCTTCCCGCATTGTCCTCTCCTATGGGAACAGAGCTAAGAGATGATCTGAGTGCCCATGCGTCCCATCTTTGCTCTGTCTCTGAAGTGGCAGAAAGTCATTAAGAGCAGCCAAGCTTTGTTTCACAGTTACAAACTCAATGGGGTTTCTGAGAGGGGTGGCACGAAGTTAGCTGGAGGCTCTTGAAGAAGACCCCACTGCAGATGTGGGGTTGTGGTCCCAGTGCTCCCTTCAGTGTTGTGGGCTGGGCATGTCCTTATTTAACCTGTTACAGTGAGGCTGCTCTGAATTTTCTCTTTTCTCCCTCTTTTCTTGCCCCATCGTGGCTGCCGCCGAGTGCAGCAGGAGCTGCCAGCCCGCACCAACGGCTCGGCACCCACCGCCCCTGCACTCGCTCGCGATGCCCTCCACACCAAGATGGAGCAGCTGGAGGAGCAGCTCCTCTCCAAGATCCTGACCCTGCAGAAGGAGCGCCAGGCTGCCAGCACCGACCGCAGCCAGCAGCAGCACAACATCGAGAAGGAGCTGAACTCCCTCCAGAACCGGGTGACGGAGCTGGAGCACGGTGAGTCCTGCCCAACAGGGATGAAGGTGGTGCAGGGAGCACCCTATCCCAAGGTGTATCTCCAGGAGAGCCCCCAGGACAGGTCACCCTCATCCCAATGATGGGTGCTGACCCTTCTCTCTCCTCCCCATTCTTGGCACTCAAGGACCACCAGGCTATAGCCCTCCTGATGCCTTCAAGGTGACCATCCCTGTGCAGAACAACTACATGTACGCCCGCATGAAGAAGACCCTACCGGAGCTCTACGCCTTCACCATCTGCATGTGGCTGAAGTCCAAGGCCCTGGCGGGGCTTGGTACCCCTTTCTCCTACTCTGTCCCAAGCCAAGCTAATGAGATCGTGCTGCTGGAGTGGGGCACCAATCCCTTGGAGCTGCTCATCAATGACAAGGTCAGCCCAGCCACAGCAGGGGTGGGAGGGGAAGACTCTGCCCACACCTCTGCTGTTTCAACCCCCCTGGGTAATGACGGTCCTGGAGGGATACTGGTGTGGGGGAGTTGAGAAGAAGGGGCCCAGAGAACGGGGAGAGGCAGGAGGATGGGGAGAATGCCTTGCTGGAGTGGGTTCTGAGAGAAAGAATCAGCACATCGGGATGTATGTAAAATTCAAGATGTCACCACTCTGGGGGTGCACCGCTTGCTCTGTGAGGGGCTGCAGGGACACCGGGGTCTCCTGGCAGTCCCACCAAGTGCTGGGCTCTTGCTCTCCCTGTGAAGGTCGCCCAGCTGCCACTGAGCCTGAAGGACAAGGCCTGGCATCACATTTGCGTGGCGTGGACCACACGGGATGGCAAGTGGTCGGCGTACCAGGATGGCGAGCAGCGGGGCGCCGGCGAGAACCTGGCCTCCTGGCATGCCATCAAACCCCAGGGCGTCATCATCCTGGGCCAGGAGCAGGTACGTGCTGTCCTGCCACCAAGGGCTGCCAGTTTGCATTGCTCTGACAAGAAGTCGGCCAGGGGGGCAGCTCACAAATGGAGGGAGGGCAGGAGGTGGCATGGACAGGAGCGCTCAGCATGGTGGCATTGGCAACTTGGGCAAGGGGCTCTGCTGGCCTACTCATCTGATCTCCCAGTGGGCCAGATGCACTCATCATCTCCTCTTCCCTGTCCCCATCCCTCTGTCCTCCATTTGCTCCCGGCCTTGTCTTCTTGCATCTCCTCCCCATGTCCATCCTCTCCTTGCCATCGGGAATCTTGCTTCACTTCTCGCCCTCTCCTCCTTGCCCTGTTTGCCCATTGGATGCATGTTCCTTCTCCCGTTCCCATCCATGTCCCATCATCTCTTCCGCTCTTTCCCAGGACACATTGGGCGGCCGCTTTGATGCCACACAGGCTTTCGTTGGGGAGATGGCGCAGTTTGGAGTGTGGGACCACATGCTGGCTCCAGCAGAGATCCTGGGCTTGGCCAACTGCACCTCCCACATCCAAGGCAACGTGATCCAGTGGGATGACCAGGCAGTGGAGGTGTTTGGGGGAGCCAGCAAGAGGGCCTTCGCCGCCTGCGAGGAAGGGAGGAAAGCATGAATGATCCCTTGCCCCCACCCCAGCACCAAGGAGCCCGGTGGCAGCCCTGAAGCAGGGAACCCCTTTCTCCCCTCCTAGACCGCCAAGCCTTACCGGCGTTCTGGGAGGGAAGGGGGCCCCTAACAGCCTCCTTCTTGCCACCACACTCACCGTGTGGCTTGTTCCTGCTCCTGGCACCTCTGCCCCTGGGTATCACCTCGCCCAATTTCTGTTTTGAGAGGACATCTCTGTACCTGCAGGCATCTCTGGTATGGTTGGGGCCCCCACCTTGTCAGCCCCAAAAGGGAGTAGGAAGGAGACCTCTGTCTGCCCCAAGTGTGGTCCAGCCTTGATGGGCACCCCTGAGCACATCCTCTTTCCTTATTTATTTCTAGCACCTTGCTATCTGGTTTTGTGAGCCCATACTCCATACGAGCCCAAAGGCTCAGGCAGGAGCATCTTCTCCTCCAGCCCCATCCCCTCTTCTCCTGCCTTCCTGGTTTTTCAAATGCAGCCCCAGTGAGGATGCAGCCAAGGGAGGATGGCTGAGGGTCCCTGGGGCAGCATTTCCCCACCCCACACCCCTTTTAATGCCTCCGCTGCCTGTTTAGAGAGTGCTGCCCCAGGGGAGTCAGGCTTTTGAGGCAGAGGGAAGCAGAGCAGGTCCACTCACCCAAGCTAGGCAGAGGTCGGTTGGCCACCAAGGGAACAGGGGAAAGGGGCAAAGCATNGAAGGAGGGGGAATGGGGTGAGCTTGTATTTTCCCTGTGGAGTGCCTGAGAATGCGCTGTTTCCACGCTACGTGGTCACCAACATCTCAGTATGTGAGTGTGTGTGTGCGTGCGTGTGTGTGTCTGGGCAGGGAGTGGGAGGGTTATTTCAGGGGTTTCATGGTTGCTCAATGCAGTGTCCAGCTTCCAGTGCTCCCCCCTACCCCAAGTCCCACTTTGTGCTTTTGGCAACAGCTGCCCCCATACCTGGGGGAGGTGAAGAGAGCAGAGGGGACAGCCCTGCCACCCAGCATTGCCCCCCAGCAGGGTCCCCACCAGAAGTGGGGAGGCTCAGCCCGTTGCTGGGGTGGGGGGATGCAGCAGGGACAGGGCACAACCCTTGTGCCAAGTGGGAAACACTGTGACCTTCGTGCACCCCGCCGAGCCACCCCCTGTTCCTCGCTCGCTCGCGCGCTTTGTCTAATGCACGTTTGTGAAAGGGGCCCCTGACACACGCCCATGTTGGAACATTTCTTTTGTAAAGCTGATTGTGGACAATAAACGTGATGTTTTCTGTTTGAGCCTCCTGGGGGGGCGTGAGGTTGCTGCGGGGATGGAGTGGACCAGCCGGCCCAAGCTGAGGTGCCCTTCCCCAGGATGCTCAGGGGGGCATCGCTGCAAGGAGAGAGCCAGGCCGGCAGCTGTGCAGCTGGCATTACAGAAATAGCACCGCAAGGGTCTGGGTATTGTTCATCCAGGGGGATGGGGGAGGTGTCACAGTTTGAGTGACAGGGGGTTGGGGGAAACACCTCTTCACAGAGGAGAAACCCTCATCCTGACAATGGGGAAGCAGAAATTAGGAGGAAATTGCAGCTTCCAATCAGCCCGTGATGGTGAGGAGCTCACATCAGGTATGAATCTAATTAAGCACTAGTAATGAGTTCCTGGCCTAGCTAGTCTCAAACTGGTTCACCCTCGGCACGGGTCTTGGAACTGTCTATTCTAGAGCAACCCATGCCCAGTTCTGCACGATGCTTTTGCCCCTCAGTGAGTCCTGTCCCTCCTAGGAAAGGCACAACCTCATCAAGATTTGGGGAAAACAGAGCAAAAAGCCAAAGGACTTCATTTTCCTCAGGGCTCTGCCATTGCTGGTGTGCCAGTGGGTTCTCCTCGCTGAGCCAGAGCTGTCCCGTAACTCCCACTTCTCCTTCTGGAACGTATTTGGTATCACAAAACAAAGTCTGGGGCTCTCATCTTCAGCCTTTCAGCACATCTCCTCAAAGCTGAGTGGGATNTAGACCGCCAAGCCTTACCGGCGTTCTGGGAGGGAAGGGGGCCCCTAACAGCCTCCTTCTTGCCACCACACTCACCGTGTGGCTTGTTCCTGCTCCTGGCACCTCTGCCCCTGGGTATCACCTCGCCCAATTTCTGTTTTGAGAGGACATCTCTGTACCTGCAGGCATCTCTGGTATGGTTGGGGCCCCCACCTTGTCAGCCCCAAAAGGGAGTAGGAAGGAGACCTCTGTCTGCCCCAAGTGTGGTCCAGCCTTGATGGGCACCCCTGAGCACATCCTCTTTCCTTATTTATTTCTAGCACCTTGCTATCTGGTTTTGTGAGCCCATACTCCATACGAGCCCAAAGGCTCAGGCAGGAGCATCTTCTCCTCCAGCCCCATCCCCTCTTCTCCTGCCTTCCTGGTTTTTCAAATGCAGCCCCAGTGAGGATGCAGCCAAGGGAGGATGGCTGAGGGTCCCTGGGGCAGCATTTCCCCACCCCACACCCCTTTTAATGCCTCCGCTGCCTGTTTAGAGAGTGCTGCCCCAGGGGAGTCAGGCTTTTGAGGCAGAGGGAAGCAGAGCAGGTCCACTCACCCAAGCTAGGCAGAGGTCGGTTGGCCACCAAGGGAACAGGGGAAAGGGGCAAAGCATCCCCCCCTGGCCGAGGCAGAGGGAGTGCAGCACAGACATCGAAGGGAGAGAAAGCAAAAAAAAGAACAGAGACACAGGATGGTGGTGGCCAAAGGAGCCCTGCTGTTCGTCCCCCGGCCTTTTGGGTGCTGGATTGGGTTGCTGCCTTTGCCTCCAGCTGGGTCCCCTGCTTTGAGGTGCTTCTGGCCAGGGACGGGGACACAACCAGCCTTGGAACTGGGGGGAGGGGGGAGGGAAGGAGGGGNACCCCCTGTTCCTCGCTCGCTCGCGCGCTTTGTCTAATGCACGTTTGTGAAAGGGGCCCCTGACACACGCCCATGTTGGAACATTTCTTTTGTAAAGCTGATTGTGGACAATAAACGTGATGTTTTCTGTTTGAGCCTCCTGGGGGGGCGTGAGGTTGCTGCGGGGATGGAGTGGACCAGCCGGCCCAAGCTGAGGTGCCCTTCCCCAGGATGCTCAGGGGGGCATCGCTGCAAGGAGAGAGCCAGGCCGGCAGCTGTGCAGCTGGCATTACAGAAATAGCACCGCAAGGGTCTGGGTATTGTTCATCCAGGGGGATGGGGGAGGTGTCACAGTTTGAGTGACAGGGGGTTGGGGGAAACACCTCTTCACAGAGGAGAAACCCTCATCCTGACAATGGGGAAGCAGAAATTAGGAGGAAATTGCAGCTTCCAATCAGCCCGTGATGGTGAGGAGCTCACATCAGGTATGAATCTAATTAAGCACTAGTAATGAGTTCCTGGCCTAGCTAGTCTCAAACTGGTTCACCCTCGGCACGGGTCTTGGAACTGTCTATTCTAGAGCAACCCATGCCCAGTTCTGCACGATGCTTTTGCCCCTCAGTGAGTCCTGTCCCTCCTAGGAAAGGCACAACCTCATCAAGATTTGGGGAAAACAGAGCAAAAAGCCAAAGGACTTCATTTTCCTCAGGGCTCTGCCATTGCTGGTGTGCCAGTGGGTTCTCCTCGCTGAGCCAGAGCTGTCCCGTAACTCCCACTTCTCCTTCTGGAACGTATTTGGTATCACAAAACAAAGTCTGGGGCTCTCATCTTCAGCCTTTCAGCACATCTCCTCAAAGCTGAGTGGGATTTTTTTGAATAAGAAAAATAACTCTGAGTATGTACTTTAGCTCAAGGGTTTTGCTGAGCTGGAAGCTGACTCCCACATCACTTACAGGAGGGGTTCAACAGGTGACCTCTGCTTGTGCACCCAAGTAACAGCAGCATAATTAGGAAGGAAAGCACTTTGTAGAGGCGGAAATGTCCAAAACTATTGCTGGGGTCACAAACTTAGGAGGAGGTGAAATGGGGCGGGGGGGTGTGTGTGTTGAGAAGACCATCCTATTAAAACTGCAGGAACCCTGGAAGGGGGCTTCTGGGGCTGCTGGCCAGGGCAGAAGACATGCAGGAGAAAGAACAAGGATGGAACCAGTCTGATCATTGGTGTAGGCTATTGGCATAGCCTCTCCTCTGGAGCCTGGAAACCCAGCCCACAACAAAATCTGTGCAAACTCTCCTCAGAAAAGCAGAAACAAAGAGGACACCACCAGCTGCTTGGGACTTTGGTGCTGCCCTTCACCTCCCCACCAGGTGATGCTGGCACAGCCCCAGCCCCAGCCATGTTCCAGGACATGTGGATCTGTCATTTCTGGGATGGGGAAAAGAGGGGAGCCCAGCAGCACAGCTTCTGCAGGACAACCTCCAACCTCCTCTCCCCTCAGACATTTATAGCCTCTTGGGCAGACCAGGGGGAATGCAGGAAAACTTGATATAATTTATCCAGACATTTTAAAAGCTTACGGCAAATGCCCCTGTATAAGGTGCTTCAGGAACTGAAGGCATTATGGAGAGATTAGAAACCGGTCAGAAGACAGAAAATCATGAGTAGGAATAAATATTTGATTTCCATCCTGCCCTGGCTCTCTGCAGAGAGTGTCGGCTGCTTCTCACCCATCTGGAGACAGGGAGAGCACGAACGGACCATTTATTTTTGGTAAGCCAAGCCTTGCAAGAGCTGCAAACCTGTGACAGGGCTTAAAAGGTGGAGGAGACAACAAATCAATGGCGTTGCTGGCTGGAAGGAGTAATTACAATGACTTACACATATTGCTTGCTACTAAATTAACCAGGAGCACTCAGGAGACGCTCTGCGTCTCTCTAAGGGCAGCCGGTTGGAAAACAACACATCGCGCGCAGAAATGATGAGGAACAACAAAGTCACCCTTAGCGGGGCGTTAAAGAAGGAAAATTTTAATGATGGCATGGAGAATCACAGAATCACAGAATGTCAGGGATTGGAAGGGACCTCGAAAGATCATCTAGTCCAATCCCCCTGCCGGAGCAGGAACCTAAATGACATCACACAGAAAGGCGTCCAGGCGGGTCTTGAATGTCTCCAGAGAAGGAGACTCCACAACTCCCCTGGGCAGCCTGTTCCAGTGCTCCGTCACCCTCACTGTAAAGAAGTTTCTT
>VWZK01005739.1:724069-744953 GCA_013396935.1 Baryphthengus martii | reverse complement strand
CAGCAAACTTGCTGACAGTGCTCTCTATTCCCTCATCCAGGTCATTTATGAATATATTGAATAATACTGGACCTAGTACTGACCCTTGAGGGACTCCACTGGACACAGGTCTCCAACTAGACTCTGCCCCATTGACCACCACTCTCTGGCTTCTTCCCACCAGCCAGTTAACAGTCCACCTCACTACTTGATCATCCAGTCCACACTTCCTCAATTTGGCAGGTTTTGCGGTTGGGGTAGGTGCACTCAGCTGAGTTGTGTCTGGACACCTAAGATGTGGGGAGAAAGCAATGGAGGAAAACCCAGAGGTGAGCAGAGCAGAGGCAGGGGCACCATCAGTCTATGGTGGTTCAGCACAAGAGGAAGTGGTGGGGAAGACAGGCGGATGAGATGGACACCACCTACATGTTCTCCTCTATCTCCCCACCACAGGGGTGTTAACAGGCTTCAAAAGGAGGAAAGGGACTGCCATTCCACTTTCTAATCCTCAGGATTTGCTGCAGCAGGGCTTTCTGCAAGCCGAGGGTTTAGCCAGACTCTCGAACACATACCCTCTGACCCCACCCCCACGGGCTTTGTCCTGTAGAGAACAGGACCAGGTCAAACACAGCAAAGTTAAACCTTCAGGCCTGATGGCTGCTAATTACCAGGTTTGAAAAGAAAAGGTGCAATTCGTGAACCCCTTCATCGTCTGCCTGGCTTTCCGGAGGGCACCACCAGCCATGCAGGCTCTGCCTCCCCAGGGATATGGGCAGCCCAGGGACCCTCATCTCACGGTGGGCTTTGGGGAGCTCCTGACACCTGCAGCCTCAGCTTTGGGCTCTCAGGTCACAGTTCCCTGCAGCATGGCAACCTTCCACTTCCCTCAAACGAGGTCAAGCCAGCCCATACTTCACCCCCAGGAGGTGACACATGTGAAGCCCCCATTACCCACGCTGCCCTAGCAATAGGGGGCTGCCTTAATTGCCTCCTCGCGCCTCTCCATCCTGCCGGGAACCTGCTCTGCTCCCTCCCGGAGCCAGGAAGGCTCATTAAGTCTCATGCGGTGCTCGCACAGGGAACGCACCGTGCTTCCAGAGCATCTGGCACAGGAACGGCCCCCACATAGCTGCTAGTGTTGCAGCAGCAGACCTTACTAGAGGTAGGAGCTACAGGATCATATGCAGGACAGTCTTGCCCAGCAGACCGGGGGATCCAGCTGTCCCAAAGCGAGTTGCTTTCTCCTCTAGAGCAGAGAGTCAGGGAGCTTTTGGCTGCCACTCCGTTCTCATACACACCAGCATCCCTGTCTCCACCTTCCCTCAGCTCAATGCAACATGGTGGGGCTGTGATCCCAGCAAAATGTGGCTTCAGCATCTCTGTGGGGCCTCCTGAGCGCTCCTCCTACCACCAGAGAGCTGCCACCACCTTACTTACCCCGGGGCAGCTGCAGGCTGGACCTCAGCATGTCCCTGATCCTCAGTGCGTGCCAACCGGTACAACCTAAATTGGTGTGGAGCGGTGCGCAGCCCCTGGGCTGAGGCAGAAAGGCAGGACAGCAACCTCCAGCCCCCTGCTTTAACACCGGCAGGAGACAGGGCACAGCAGGGCCTGTGCACATGGGAACGGTGCGGTGGTCCCCAAACCTGGCCAGAAGCAGACAAGAAAAGAGAGCCTGTGAGTGTCTACCACCCGATGAAGGTCGGCCTGCCGTCCAGTCTCCTCCCACTGCTAATAATAGAGATGGCTAAAGTGTGGGGCAGTACATATGTTGTCTATGCATATATTTTGCCATTGGTGGTTGTGTTTATGTTTCTCAGCAGAGGAGGACAGCACATTCTAATGCCAGGCAGCAAACGGCACTGCTTTTTTTAGCACATCTCACTGTGGCTGCAGAAGGCAAAGGGTTGAGAGCTTCTATCTGTGATTAGTGATGAAGGAGAAAGGACCATCCATATGACAGTAGTGACTACAGCTCCTCACAGACCCACAGGCATGAATCGGATCCGTGCTCTGGGCTCACCTTCACCTACAAATGGGCACCTGGTGGCTCTATACGGAAACTAAAGAGCGGGTGATGCGAAGCCAGCGTCTCTCTGCCTTTTGCACGAGCAGCTAAGGGACCACTATGTGCTAGCTGTGCTGCCCCAGTAACGCTCTGACTGGCTTGAGCTGCTGTGGTGAGGCAGCCTGCAGAAATCTGGAACCTGAGGGTCCAGAAACGAACAGCCCACGTTTTGCTAAGCCACAGCAGATGGAGACAGGCCAGCAGGATGCCCTCCTTCCTCAGGAGGCACCTCTACCTTGCCGCCCTACCGTATCACCCACCACAACCACAAAAAACAGGGCGTTCCTATTCCGGGCCCTCTGCCGTTTGGAGTTTGGTCATTTTCCCGTAGCTTTTCACCTCGGAGCCGCTGACAAATAATCCTCACAACTAGTCCCAGCACTTCCTGGGGAAAACGATCCCTGGGGACACATTGATCAAAACCAAAGCACAGTTAATTGAACTTGGATTCACAGGCGCATGCGTGCTCCGACACCACCCCCGCCCTGCCCCAAGCTCGGAACAGAGGCACACGCACACAAACACATCAGCTCGCGCCGACTTGCTGCTTGGTAGCAAAAGTGGGTGAACTACATAGGGATTAAAGCATTAAAAAAACTACAGTAAGAATATCATGCTTGAAAGCGCAGCATCCCCAGAGAGATTAGAGTAGCTGCCTGCAGATAAAGTAATGGTGATGGAAAGATCTACTTCCTCACAGAGATTCTATTTCTAATTATCTCCTCTGAAAAATAAATAAATAAAAGATCTCCTAGCTTTTATCTGTCTCTGAGACAATTTTAGCTCTGTGCCTGCCTCATTGCAAGAGGCCAACGTTTGCTGAATGGAGGAAGGAGAAAGAATCGGCACAGGAGCTGTGAACAGCAGAACGAGGGGGACAGGAGGCAGCGCTTCATTCCTCTCGCCACCGGCAGCAAAAGCAAAGGGAAAGACAAATGATCACTGCAACGTTGTCTTTCCCAGCCCAAAGATGGCTCCGCTGCCTCCACCACTGCTTTGTCAGACAAATGACAACCAGGAGGTGTGATTGACTGTTACAGCAGTGATAGAGGCAATGAGATGTCCTCCCCACAGTTACAGAGGATTACAGTGAGGGAAAAGGACCTCTTCAGAAGCTGGCAGGGGCAGAAGAGTATCCAGCTTGTTCCTCCCCTACCCTTTTCCTTCCCAAACAACTAGAAAGCAATCCTTCTTTTAGCAAACAGCCAGCAATGATGATGTTTCAAATACATGCCAGACAGACTGTAGAGATGATCTGGATGACGAGCCATCCTCTAGGGCAAGGACAGGCCCTTATGGAAACTCAGGCATCATGCACAGCAGCCAGGGCTTTGCACAGGAGAAGTCTTTTCCCTCAGTATTATCCTTGCTGTTGGAGCTTGCTGTTTCTCCACCTGTATTAATTTCAGACAAATACAATCCTTAGACCCTCAGGAAAATGTTTAAGCCCTGGTTTAGAAGCTACTGGTGTTTGGTGAGCAGGATCCAGACACAGCACAGGGTTCCTAGAGAGCTGACAGTCAAGGAAAACCTCAAAGTAAACAGACATTACAAATATAAAGACCATGGAGGGCAGGAAGGGGGCGATGAACTCAGTGGGCATGAGGGTTTATGTTATAGGAGATGTCCGCAAACTCCTGATCCATTCTCACAGCGTCATGTCAGCCTTCTTCCCAATTCCATAAATATGCAACCTTGAGTGGCTGCCTCTCCCGTACGATGAAAACATGAGGAAAGCACTCAATTGTCCCCAAATGCTCCAACATTTATACTTGCTGTTTAAATAAAAATGTAGAAGTAGCCCCCAAAAGAGTTTCGAGTTAGAAGAATACTAAGTTTCCAGATACGAGGCGTTTCAGCTGTGGGTGCCGCTCCGAGCCCATCCTTGCAGCCTGCACAGCTGAAACCGACCCCGAAAACTTGGAAAAGGCGGGAAGGCCGGGAGCCTCTTAGAAGCCCCTTTCCCAAGCCAAAGCACGGAAGGCACGGCTCCTCCTGGCTGCCGGGAAGCAGCCTTACCTCCCAGCAGCTCCTGACCCAGCCCCGGAGCCATCCCACGGAGGGGCAGCGCACAGGCACGGGCAAGGGCGGGCACGACCGGGCTCATGGGCCTTTCCCGCTCGCCGCGGCGGGGCTGGTTAACGAGGTCCCCCGGGGTGCTGGCAGCCTCTCCCCAGCCCCGGGCGTTACTCCTGCCCTGTCGCGGGCACCGACTCCGACGACGCCCCGGTCGCCCCAGCGAGGCACCAGGCNTGAGGGGCTGCTTCGGGCGTGCGGCCCGCTCAGACCGTGTTCCGCCGCCCCACTCCCGGCCCCGCGCCCCTTTCGGTGCCGCGCTGAGGACGGCTTGTCCTTGCCGTCCCCTCGCCCCAACCTGCTGCCCAGTGGCTTCGATCTCTGTCCGCCACCCGGCTTCCGGCCGCCTTTCCGGACCCACGGCTGGCGGGCTGCACCCGGGCCGCCTCCCTGACCTGCCTTTTAACCGTCGCCTGTCGGCAGCTTCTCCCCGAGGAAAGGGCCGCTGGCCCGTGGGGCAGCCCCCGGACACCTGCCTCCGTCTGTGGCCCTGGGCGCGCCTTAGGGAGAAATTGGGTATTGAATTGGCTTCTGGGGTTTGCCCCACTGAGGGAGGGTGGTGCTAACCAGGTGGCGGTTCTGTCCTGTGAGCTTGGAGTGGACACGTCTACAAGTCCCACAATCCCTCGTGTGAGAGCAAGCAGTCTGTTAGAGTTAGTGCTTTAGCCAGCAACTCCACGTGCTGAGCGTAAACACTTGGTCTGTGTGGTGTGTCCTGACACTGTGTTTGTTTTCCCTTTAACACTGGATCGCTCGCGCTTCCTCTGGGCAGGAGAGGAAGATTCTTTGTTCCAGATGAGAGAACCGCAGGGAAAACCACAGTGAAATGTTCTGAATCTGCTACTCAGTGCTGTGCCTCTGTGTTGCTGGAGCTGGTAAACAGCCCCAGAGGCATGGTCCAGCATTTTCCCATATGGTCCTCCCTAGATGACAAATGCTTGGGGATGTGAGAAGCAAATGCACCAACCAGACCAAAATGTTCCTGTTAAACATTTCCATCCAGACACGTACTCTGATCCTGTTCCTAAAATACTCTTATCATTCGCTCGTCATGCGTAGTTTGAAACCCTTGCAGATAATAGTGTCCTGGGAAAATACTTTTGCAATTAATCAATAGACATAACTGCTGATGTATTGTTCTCCCTTCCCTTGTTGGAAGCTGTATCCTGGCTCGACTCTTTCCTCAAACTCAATTGGTGCTTCTGGGAAAGTGCTATGCTCTTGAAGCTTCATTTATGGAAAATGATGCATTTTAAAAAGTTGTTTGCATTAATGGTCTGCAGGATAACTCTTTAAGTGTGTAGCATGTGAAGATGGTACTGAGAAGCAGTAACTAACTGAGACGGGATGATTTTCTTGTAATATTTTTATTTGCCTTCCATTTTTAATTCAAAGCTCTCTGTCTCCTGTGTTTGTTTAAATGGCATCCTCTGGGTCGAGAAGTTTCCTCTCCTGCTGAAGCTGCTCTCTGCCTGCATTCACAGAACCGTGGTCCTCTTGGCTGTCTGCGCTGCAGCACCTTGCTGAGCAACAGGCAGCCCCTCCACCCCTTCCTGGGGTCACTGTGGAAGGACCATGGCAGACACCGGGGAGGGGAAAAAGGAGGAGGCTGATTATAAAAGACTTCACAGCTTCCCACTGATTAGGGTAAGAGGGATGGATTATGCATTTACCAGTTGCAGACACGAAATTCTACCTTTATTCTTACCAACCTTCTGAACTAGAATTTCTCCCACCGAGAAACGAGCTGCTGTGAGAATGTGTGTGCCGATGGTCCTGTGGAGAGATCCCTGTTGTCACCGCTGCTTTCTCCTTGTCCCTGACCTCTGTCGGGGAAGTTTATTAGCACCATTGTTCCCCCTTGCCACCACCGCCCCCAGCAGCTCTCCTTCCTCTGTCCTCCGCTGAAGCCTGGGGCAGCCTGGGATAAAGCGATCCCTCTAACACGTTGAACATGCTGCTTTTGGATTCAGTTTGCTTTTCTTCCTAGAGGAGCTGGAGTAAAAGATCTTGCTAGCCAGCCAGATAGCAGAAGAGGAAGAAGAGGCTGTGTAATTTAGACTTCTTTGTTATGCTTATAGCAGTAATTAAGGACTGTGGATGGAGCAGTATTTACATGCCCTCCCTTCATCTTGTAACAGAAAAAAATGATAAACATTTATCTCCTCCTTTAAGCTGTGCTTACTTAGTGCTAGTCTTAATGTTAGGTGGAGAAGAATTCTGCATTGGCTGGGACAACGGAATGAAGGGATCGCTTGTAATGCAATAAGCCATTTTCAAATTTATTATTTTCTGAAGCAGTGGAAATGCATGCTGTATGGGCAAGCCCATGGTGCTGGTGATGCCCTCCACCTTGAAGCAAGCATTAAAAGGCGCAGGGACTAGTTGCCTTTTGCCTGCATCCCGCAGCCTAGGCTCCCGTTATAGCCTGTGCAAAAGTAAAGTCTACTGACTGTTGTCTCATGTCAAACTCTTATTTTTCTACTTAGTTCCTCTTGTTTGTTTGTTCTGTCCAGCACACAGACATGCCGGAGGAGATGCGTGTAGAGGCCATGGAGCTGTGCGTCACAGCGTGTGAGAAATACGCCACCAATAATGAGGTACTAGCCAAATCCCAAAATGGCCCGCCTTCAGTTGCTGCAGCTCAGGAAATCTTCTAGAGCGGGTTTAAAGGTGCAAGGCAGAGTGGAGACAGATCCTGACATCCTATTAGTCTTCTTCTGCACTGAGCAAGTGTAGAAGAAGGCAAAATCCTTGGCTAGATCTCACATTTGTTTCCCTTTGTCAGCAAGATCCATAACAGTACTTTGCTTTCCTGCGGGAAGCAGCGATTAGTAGCGAAGCTGCCTTCCATACCTTACCTCCTTCCTGATCCTGCCTTGCCTGTGATATGTTTCCACTCTGTTCATAAAATGCCCACTGTCCTGAGGGCTTGGTTCAGATCTGTGTGGAGATGGGCCCTTCTCATCTGTTCTTCAGTGTGGAGCAAGGCCATTCCCACCAGGGTGGGGAAGAGACTCTTGCTTTGGAGATGACTACATGAAAGGCTTTGAACCTTTAGGTAGAGTCTGTTAAGTTCTTCCTTCCTGGCTTTCAGCCTCATGAATGAAATTACTGAGACCATATATAAATGGGGGGTGATGCAGAACTTATGGTCCTTGGGAAGGTTGCCCTTAACTTTGAGAGCCAACTGTAAAGGAAAATGTACCTTGCTCCATGGGCAGGATGCAGATTGCTTGTTGCCGGAGCAGTTTTGTGTTGGAGCAAGGCAAAGCCATAAAGCCAGAGGTTCCTTCTGGCCCATCCTGCCTGAGACACTTCAAGTCACTGCAAAACCTTCCTCTCTCCCTTTTTTAGATCAAGCAGGTTGCGATCTGGGAGAAAGCGAGCCTTCTAAAAGTCATCCTAGTTTCAGGTTTTTGCTAATTAGCTGGAGAAAAAAAATGGTCTCCTGTAAAAATAGCCACAGCTTAGTGACCTGAATCTCCTCTCCTGCTCTCTGCACCCAGCATAACTCCATCAGCATCTAAACCCGAAGTCTTGCTTCAGACTGTGGGAATGAGAGAAGTGGTTGCTAGATGCAGCACTTCAGTTTCTCTGAGCTGCTGTGTCAGGGGCTGCTCAAAACACAGAAATAAGTTTTACCCTTGGGCGTAGCTCTGGGGAGCTCCTGGTTTCCACAGAGCAGCTGCTATACCTGTCACCCATGGCTTGAGTAGCCAGTTAAAGGGAGAAGACAGCTTAGGAGGGTGCTTGCATAAAACCCCACTGCTTGCTCTGTCTCACCCTATACTCTCCTCCTTGACATTCTCCAGAGCGCTGCCAAGATGATCAAAGAGATGATGGACAAGAAATTTGGGTCCTCCTGGCACGTGGTGATTGGGGAAGGTTTTGGCTTTGAGATCACTCACGAGGTGAAGAATCTGCTGTACATGTTCTTTGGTGGCAGCCTGGCCGTGTGTGTCTGGAAGTGCTCCTGACATCTGGTCGGGTCCCAGACTCGCTGCATACAAGAGGTTTCTTCCTTCTTTTGACAGGTTTTTTACAACCTGGAGGTGGGGCTTTATTTTTAATGGTTAAACGTCAAGAATTTTTTTTTTTTTTCACACTGACGTAACAGTTCCGTGGGATACATGTAGTTGGTGCGTGTGTGCGTATAAACTTGCTAAGCTCTCCTGTCCCTGCTTGTGGGGTTTCTCATCTGTTTGTGGCTCTTCCCATGGCGTTTGAGCTGAGGCAGGAAGGAGGTGGGGAACAGGTAATCTCACAACACGTTGCAGAGCCGTGCAGCAGCCCTAGGAGGGGGAAGCAAAAGCGAAAAGGTGCTATCTAGCCCTATGGGTTTATTTTCCTCCCACTTGTTCCACGTCGTGTCCTCTCTTCTCTGCCTTCCCCACTTACCAGGTGGTTTGGCTCTGACCAGCACCTGTTTCTTCTCTTTCCAAATGCCGAGAATACCTTCTTCCCCTCGTTTGAGATGTCTGTACAGGACCAGTGGTGACAAGGGTCTCCCTTCAGGCTGCCGGTGGAGGTGTTAGCCACAGGGAAGCAGGCTCGGCTTGCTCTTCCCCGCTTCTTTCGTGAGGGTGCAACAGCTGAGCTGCCTGGGTGTAGGAGGTTGCTATGCAAACTGCCCCCTCCTTTCTCACCCACCGCACGCTGAGATAACATGAACACACAGGCGGCTGACGACGCCTGGGGAGTGGGTGAGAACTCTTCATAAGGCTCAAATGCCTCCCTGTCAGTTGTTGGGGGTGTTGCAAGTGCTGTGTACTTTTCAGCATCTTGTTTGGAGGCTGGTAGAGGAAAGAGACTCCATGTGAGATATCACTTGGTCATCTTAACGTTCTTTTTGGACTTGCGTTCTTCTAGCCCGTTTCATTTTTTTTAAAGCTGCCAACGTTGGAGGATGGAGCGAACGTAATTGTCTGTTACGTACATGGCTTATTTATACAAATGTGGGGAACTGTGTTTTTACAATAAAAATTTAGTAAGACGACCTTTTCTCTCTGTGTTCTAAAATGAAAATCCCAAATTGGGGGGTGAAAAGGGAAAGGAGTTCAGGAAACGTGGAAGTAAGCAATCAATGGTATAGCTCAGGTGGAGGACAGTGGCAGGTATTCATCACACGTTTCCTGGGTGACTGGTGGACACCAGAAACACACTCTTATCCTGCCTGTTTAATTCCTTTCACTGGTGCAAGCCACAATGCTGAGGAAGGTTGCCAGGCCCATAGTGCTGCTGGCCAAAGTCCTCAGTCCACACAGCTGTTGAAGTAGCGGCAAGCACCCATGTCCTCTGCCCAGGTGGTGTGCCTCTGCTCTGACCTTCAGGATCTCGCATTTGTGGCTCCCTGGATTTTTCAGACTTTCCTCTAAGAATGTCACCAGCAATACCTCCGGCACCTTGTGGTTTATGAGAGGCCACTCTTGTCCATAGCTAATTCTGAAGGACCTTTCTGTGTTAGTGCCTGCAGTGTATCAAACGGATGAAGGGTCTTACAATTCCTTTTGCTCCTTCCCTGAACTCCAGTGTGTTGCTAGAGATGTTCTGCCTCCATTTCATCACGTTAAGAGCTCTTCTATAAGCCAGGAATTGGAATAATGGGAAAACAATTAGAAATTATTTCAAATTTGGACCATCTGTGCTGCCTGGACCCCATGTCCTCTCATTGATTGGGTGGAAAGGAGTTGCAAGGTAGGGAGGACATCTGACCAGTACCATAAGATAGTTGGTATCATGATACCAAGGCCTTGTGCAGTGGACCATTGCACAGGATTGCTGTGCAGTGGAGGAGAGTCCAAATCCTTTGAGCTGTCTCTTGGTGTGGTTTACTCTGTCTCACTCCACCTGGCTGCCTTTGCATGAAGATAACACCGTTGACTGGCACTTCCTGCAGCTGGCAGGTGGAAAAGATTGTTTTTTCTTCCACAACTTTGCATCTCCTCTAGGTTCAGAGGAAAAGATAGAGTCATTGTCTTTGGAATGCCCCGCGTTGAAATGTTATGGTACCTTCGGCCATCCCGTAGTCGCTTTCATTGTGCCTCTTTCACACTAATGAATAATTAACTGCTGTGTGGACATGCACAGGCACACTGGTCATGGGCATCTCTGCAGGGTTGTGGTGACCTGCAGGTGGTCACAGGGAGCTGCTTACTTCAGCCCACAATCTTTTGGCCTCGCTGTCAGTTTGTTATCTCTTTGGCCGCCAGCTGACCAAAACTAATGTCTCTGTGACCTGCATCTGCAAGAAGCGAACGTTGACCGCCCCCCAGCCTTCTCGAACCATGAGCCTGCAAACAGATTGAGGTGAGCTAGGTGAGAATTTGCAGCAAGTCATCTCCCACACTGTAACTCCCCCAAGGTAAGTGCAAGGTGGCTCGCAGGAGAGCAGCAGGCTATTTTTGGGTCCAAGGATAACAGCTTTCCCACGAGAAGTTGCCAGGAAGAAGCCAACCCATCTTAACTGGTTTGCACGCCCATCATCGGCTCTGTACACGAAAGCACAAACCTCAGCTTCCCCAAATTCAGCTCTGTGAGTCAAGGCCCCAGCTCTGAGGCAACTGTTCTATAAGATAGATCAATTTTCCTGCCTGTTGCAAGTCAAGCCATGCTGCACTGCCCCTTCTCTATTAGAAGAAAAGTTTTTGCTCTTATTTTGCTGTGGAACTGGCACATTTTTGGGCATGCCTGTAATTTTCAGGGCAGTATGGTTCATGGATGGGAGACGGTCCCTTGTCCTGTCTTTTATGGCAAGAGACCCCTCTGTGGCTGATGTTTTGGAGCCTCTAGGGCTTATCAGGTGTTGACCATAAAACTGCAGTCTGTCTCTTGCTGAAGGATTTCACCGTACGAATTTCCAACAGAAAGCTGGGAACGTTTGCAACAGGTGGGTTGCCATTATGTTCTTCTGTCTTTCCCTCTCATTTTTTGCCCCCTGCATATTGCTGCCATTACCCATCAAAGCATCAGGCTGAGTCAGATGTAGAACAGGAGATGAAAAACGCAGGGTGATGCGTCGATGCCAGCTGCAATGACCCTTTCTATCTGCCTGTCCCGGAAAGCTGAGATAGCATCTCAGGGGGCTGTGCTTCATGACTTCATCGCTCCCCACTGAGGGGAGATAGGCAACATCATTATCAGCTGCCAGGGAGCCCTGACTCAGTGCCAACTGTGGAAATGTCCTTGGGTGTACGGCTCCTCCTCCGCCCCAAGGGTGACTCGAACCTGCTGGGAAGATGGAGGAAGAGCTGGGGGGGGAAGATGGGAAGAAAGCGATGCAAACTCAATAGCTTCTCTGCAATGATGTCATGGCAACAAGGTACATCGACATGCTGTCAGCTGATGAGGGCAGCCTTTGAAGCTCTCCAGCTCTTCCCTGTTGCTGCGGCCTCGTGTCTGACGTGATGACAAATCTTTTGGTTAATATTTAATGCTGGTATTGAAGTGGTAATGGTGACAAATGCCCCACCCAATCCCGCTGCCTCCACCTTCCAACAGGATGCTAAATTGAGGTAAGGGTAGGATTGCAAACTCTCCTAGCCAGGGGATGGGACACCTGGTCAGTAGGGTGGCTTCGGCCCATAGGATCCCTGTCCCCGTCTGGCTCAAGGACATGGGAGGGAGAGTTCTATTCCCCCCTAGCCCAGTTTGGAGCTGGTTTGGGACACTGGAAGGAGAAGGATCTCCTTCTCACCTTGGTCTCCCAAGTCTGGCTTCTGAATAAAGAAATCTATGCCCTGCTCTGGGAGCTGAGTCCAGCTCCTTTGATGCGAGCGGTTAGCGCAGGGTTTTTGTTGGTGTTTTTTTTTTCACTAAGCAATGACCTAACGATCCTGTGTTCCTGCTACCATACGTCCAAACTGGATCCAGCAAACCTCCCAGAGCAAGACGCTGTGTTCCCTTCCCTGGGGAAGCCATCTGCTCCCCTCCGCCCGACTCCTTCTGCGGGGCTTTGAGCTCGCCAGCCGGGCTGGAAAGCTCTCCTCCTCCTCCTCCTCGTTCACCCCGGGCTCCTATCGGCCATCTTGTGAGCGCAAGGCACAGAGAAGTGAATGCGGGGCTGGCTGAATCTGGGGCGGCTGATGGTGTCAGCCGGAGGCGGTTTCCAGGCAACTGTCGTGCCGTGGGACACGGCGCGCCAAGAACACCGGGAACACGGAGTTCTTGCTGCACTGCCTGGGAGGAGGCCGTGCCGGGCATGGATGGAGCTGGCACGGGACAGTGCTGAGAGGGCAGCGCAACTGGGAGAGCAGTGCAGGGACAGCAGCAGAGAAAGGGGAGATGTCCAGTGTACTCCCTCCTGCTTGCCACTTATTATACCCTCCCCGACTTGAAGCAAGGATGTCCTGGTACACTACACAGTGAGGAAGGACCCTGTGATGTACAGGATTTCACCTGCTTTCTGCATCCTTTGGGAAATCAAAAAGAGGAAAAACACGGCTCCTGACTGTACCCAAGCCTCCAGGCTTGTTGCAGGTGGTCCCATGCTTCTCTGTCCCTTAACAAATACAAAGCTCCCTCCCTACAATTCACTAATCGTTTTTCCCTGTACAGCCCAGTGCTGTGTCCCTGGGTGTCACCAAAAAAGTGACTTTCTTGTAAAAATGGGCTGCTCTCCCTTTCCACAACCTGCCAGTCTTCTCCAGTGCTCGATGAGTCCTGCTGCCTCTCTGTGCTGAAGCCCGAGGCAGCATCCCCACTCCTGCCTGCCCACCTACCCTCCTGCTTCAGAGGCCCTGGGAACATCCCTGCCTGCAAACTTCACCTACCTGACAGCCCTTCCTTACCCTGCCAGCCAAGCTTTGCCCCTTCCAGTGATGCCAATATCCACATCCCCTTCGTTTTACCTAATTTGAGTGTTTTTCAAAAAGAGGGTTGAGTACAGATGATTTTGAATAGATGGGGGAGGGTGATAAAATTTCTCTGGCTGAACAGCCAGAGGGAAAAAAAACTCTCCCGCATTATGAATGTGCAGATACGACGGATGTGAGGAATGGGGCTGCCTAGTGCTGGGCAGGGTGGGTGCTGCAGAGAGGCTTTAATGCCCTGTATACCAAGAAATGTTCTTAATCCCTGTGCAGGTGAGAGCACAGAGGAATGGGACGGTGCCGGAGTTATCTGCAGTCAATTGGTGTCCCCAAACCAGCCTTGTAGCTATTGATTTGGAACTTGCCCCATTCACGTTAACCTTGGCAGTGCCATCTCACCCCTTATCAGCACTGATAAACCCCACTGCAACCTCCTGCTGCCGGTCCGGCGGTGTCACCCCGTGAGGTGCCGTGTTGACAGATCTTTCCTGTCACTCTGCCCTTGCACCAGTCGCTCTTTTGCTATAATACTCTAAATTCGGGACACCTCACTCCCAGTTTTTGCACGGAGGCTGCAGCCGCAGCTACTCTCTTATAGCCCCAAGTGGGTGCCCACCCCTTGCTGAGCATCTCAGGTGAGGAAGGATGCGGCGCCGGCTGCAAACACTTTTCCAACGGAAATTTAAAGTTGGCCTCCTCTTTCTCCTGCTCTTGGCCCTCCTGGTGCACCTGGCGATGGATTTGGCTTTCCCTGCGTTCCATAGGGCCTGCGACTGCGATAAGAAAGCACAAAAAGCCTTGGGCATCAGGCTGCCATCAGGCAGCCCTGTATTGGCCAGCCCCAAAAAGCTGAGCCTGCGAATCCTTCAGGATTTTAGCGGTAGTAACGGCTCCTTGGAGAAAAGCTCCCAGCTGCAGGGAATGAGGTCACAAGCAAGGGCTAGAGAGCCAGAGGTGCAGCACCAGAACGGAGAGAGAAAGGCAGGGCAGATCGAGGGATCGAAGCTGGCGGCGCTCTTCAAGCATCCTCTTTACAACATCCCAATCCCGGAGGTGACGGAGAAAGACAAGCTGTTTGTTGTCAACCCCATGGAGAAGTTCAGCCTGCACAGCAGCGGGAGTGATGAATGGTGAGGAGGGAGCTCAGCTCTGGCTTGCTTTTGGGGGATGCGTGGGTTTGAGGGGACAAGTACCAGGAAGGAAACGTTGTTTTCCCCATGTAGACCAGCATCTCACCCCAGAGGGACCCCAGTTGCTGAATACCTTCTTCTTATGCTTCAGATCGTCTCTTAGCCCTCCATTTCTGGGCTGCTACCTGGAAGCCTGTAGCACATGGTGAAACCAAAGGAATCTCTTGAATTATTCGTAGTATTATGTAGGGTATCTTTTAGGTCATCTCTTCATCTCCTTTCCTTCCCCAGTACAGACCCTAGCCTTTGGTCTCCCTCTGTGTACATGGGGAAGTCCCTGCTCCAGATTTCTAACCAGTTTTATGCCCCTCTCCTGACACACTGGAGATGCAAAGCCCCAGTGTAGACTATCTCTAACTGTGAGGCTGTCTCCATCTCGCATTTCGCAGGACACCGCCTGACCTCTTTAGGCTCAGCCGTATGGTGAGCTCACCGCTGCCGGCTGCCTATTTTTATCACTGGACTACTAACCTCTAATTAGGAGGGAAGATATTAAAAGCTTTGGCGTCATTAACACGTAGCAGCTTCCTTATGGAAAGCACACCTTCCAAACGTGGTGGCTGCTAAAAATGGGAGAGAATAAAAGCTGGTTTAAGATCTAGTTTCCACAAATGGGCATTTGCTTTGTCTCTGAGGTCCACCTTGCCTATGGATAACCATGGGAGATGGGTCTGATCTGATGAAATCGGTGCACAGTCTGCATTTTCCTAGAGACAGAAATGTGGATTTGAGTTATATATGCCCTGGGCCAGACTGTCCCATTGCAGTGCCAGTGGGTGCTGGGGCAGGGGCAGGGGGCAGGTACCCCCAGGAGTCCCTCTTAAATGCCAGCAAATTGCAAATTTGCAGGAGGCACAGGGACAGGGATGGTGCTCACCCAAAGTCATTCCTGGCTCCAGGCAAACCAGGAGTGTGTGATAAACCCATCCAAAGGGAACTGAATGTTGATGTTGGGAGTTCAGGTCAGTGATGGAGATGTCTGGGAAGCCCTTTCTCCTCCACTCCTGTTTTCTGGACATGTGTGTGTCCCCAGTGAGCATGTTGTGAGGTGTAGCTGTTTGTACTCCCAGGAGTTAATCCCATGGGGAAAAATGACAAGACAAGCTGTTCCATCAGGGAAATAAAGGCATGGATGAGAGGAGCAGGATCAGCCCAGGGATTTTCCACAGGGAATGCAAGGGAAGACACCAAGCTCCCTCCAGCTGTGCTGATGGGTCTTCCTGGCCACCAGCCATTGGTGGGATCTGCCCAGGTGCCAGGAGCCCCAAGGAGAGTGCTTGGGGCAGGGTGTTTTGCCACCATCCAGGGCTTGTGCTGGGCCTTCCCCCCACCTAACTCTCCATGTACTGGCTCCTGGGAAGGGCCTGGGGACGTGGGACCTGTCCTGTCCCAACTAAATGCTGTTGTTGTTGTTGGGGTGGTGGTGGGTGTCGGGCTGCAGGGTCAGCAGCAGTAAAGCCGAGACGCTCCTCCCGACAGGGAAGACAGCCTATGACACCTACCCTACCTGGCTCAAATTCCATGTTGGCATCAACCGCTTTGAGCTGTACCCCCGCCAGGACCCCCTGATGCCCACCCTCCTCCGGGACTTGGCCACACAGAGAATCGTCAGCTCAGGTACCACCTCCCTGCTTGCACCCATGCCTGCACTTCTGCCCTGCTCCCCACCTCCCTCATCCCTGTGTGCCCTCTTTCAGTCCAGAAGTCCGGTGGGACCCAGCTCAAGCTCATCATGACGTTCCCGAATTATGGGCAAGCCCTCTTCAAGCCCATGAAGTGAGTAGAGCAGCCTCATACCTCAACCTCACGATCCGGTTAGGTGGTGAGGAGCGGCTGGAGGACACCACGGAGGGAAAAATGGAGAAATATTTTGTGTGCTGCCTCGCTTCGGCCCCTCTCTCCAAAAGCTGAAGCGAGCGGGATTGTCCCCTTCCCCTCGCCTTCCCTGGCGGCGTTTGGCCGGCTGGGCGCAGCTCGTGATGGGGTAGTGACCTCTAGTGGTGGAGAGAAGATGGTTGTTCATGAGACCCACCGACCCTCTGGTCTATGAGGGCTTCCCAGCCCTCGGGTTGGGAGCAAGGTGTCGGGGAGGCGGGGCTGGCTAGGGGTTTTGGGGCCTCACCACCCAGAAGAGAGTGAATGAAGGAGGCTGGGTCTGGCTGTGTGTCCAGTGGCACCAGGGACACAAGATGAGGAGTGGTTTCGAGCCAAGCCCACACTCGGGGTGACCCTGTCCATGGCTATCACCCCCACCCTCTGCTCTCCTCCCAGGCAGACTCGGGACCAGGAGACCCCCATTGACTTTTTCTACTTCTCGGACTTTGAGAGGCACAACGCAGAGATCGCGGCCTTCCACCTGGACAGGTGAGTACAAGCTTTGCCTCCAGCTCTGCTAACCCCCACCCCGTGACTGCAAAGCCTTCATCCCACCTCTTCCACCCTGTAGTAGGGGATACCGGCATCTTACAGAGAGTTTAATAACTCACTGTGAAAACCAGTCAGGGTCCATGAGAGATACTTCCAAGTTCTGTGTTTCAGGATCCTGGATTTCCGGCGAATCCCCCCAGTTTCTGGCCGTTTGGTTAATATAACAAAGGAGATTCGTGACATCACCACAGACAAGAAACTGGCCAAGACTTTCTTCTTCTCCCCAGGTGAGCTTTGAATGCAAACCATCCTCTCCTGCGGCCACCCACATGGAGCTCACCTGCAGATGGCTGCTCCTGCCCTGGCTCCCCTGGCACTGGGGCAAATGGCCCCTTTGGGGACTGCTCAAGCTCCCAACTGGTCCCCTGCTGAGGGGCTCTGCTGCTCAAGGCCTTCCTTGCCATTGCTTTGGTGGTGACATGTGGCCACAGTTCATGGAGCATCTTCACCTGGCCACCTGGTGGACCTCCCTGCATGGGAGTAGAAAGCTCATTGCCTTCCTGCTCTTTGTTAACCTTTGCTTTATCCCCATGGCAAGCGGGCAACGTCTGCTTCTACGGGGAGTGCTCCTACTACTGCTCCACTGAGCACGCCCTCTGCGGCAAGCCGGACCAGCTAGAGGGCTCCATGGCCGCCCTGCTGCCCGACAAGACCTTGGCCAAACGCCGCTCTTGGCGCAGCCCCTGGCGCCGCTCCTATCACAAGAGCAAGAAGGCTGAGTGAGCTGGGGCAAGGAGGGTATGGGGGGGGTGTGGGGCAGCAGATCCATGGGACGGGAGGAGGCTGCCCCACGGCTGCTTTCACCACCCTGTCTGCCCCACCCTGGCCTCTGCTCGCAGGTGGGAGCTGAACCCCAACTACTGCACTCAAGTGCGAGAGACGCCGCCCTACGACAGGGGCCATCGCCTCCTCGACCTCATTGACATGACGATCCTCGATTTTCTTATGGGTGAGCCTCACCGTGCTGGCACTGAGAGTTGCAGGGACACTTCAGGACCAAGCGGCCCAAACAGTTCCATGTCCCACGGTACCGCACCCTGTGAGGTTTGTCAGCCAAACCATTGCTCAGGCTGTGGAGAGCTGCGCTCTTATCCAAAATGAAAGCAAGGGCCTGTGCCATTAGGGCACATTCCAGGCAGAAGCTGAAGGGTGAAGAGGGATGCTGGGGAGATCCCAGCTGAACGTCCCAGGTCCGGAAAGTGCCTCCTGGCAAGCTCCTATGTGCAGATCCTGGGGAGATCCCAGCTGAACGTCCCAGGCCTGGGAAGTGCCTCCTGGCAAGCTCCTGTGTGCAGCTCCTGGGGAGCTGGGCTGGCAGCAATGCTCCGCAGTGCTTGTGCTGCCTCTCCCATCCTTGGGACTGCTCCCTCCTCCCTGTGCTGTCCCCCACCATCATCTGACTTGGAGAACTTCCCATCTCTTCGTCCTCAGCTGCCCATCCGTGCCTTTGCCATTACTTCTGCTCCATTTGCCACTGTTGTCCATCCATGAGGCTGCCAGGATAAGAAGGGGCCTGGAGGCCCCAGGGACTCTAGTTGGGTCCCCATCATGGCCACAGCCACCAAGCAGGCACCTTAGAGGTGCCCTTTTCCCCAGCTTTTGGGTTTCGGTCTTGCACCAGGAGAGTGCTGTGCATCCCCATTCCCACCTCATGGCCCGTGACCTGATGGCAAATTTATGGCCCCACCACAGGCAACATGGACCGGCACCACTACGAGACCTTTGAGAAATTTGGGAATGACACTTTCCTGCTCCACCTGGACAACGGCCGTGGGTAAAACATTGGAAGCAATCCCAGCAAAGGGGTGGTGGGAGATCCTGGGTCTTGCCAAAATGCGCCCCATGTTGGGCTCTGAGCCAACAAGGTGATGCTGCCCTGACGCCCACTGGTGGGCTTCTCCTCCCCAGCTTTGGCACGCACTCACGTGATGAACCATCCATCTTGGCCCCCCTCCAGCAATGCTGCAGGTAAGGGGCTCCAGCCACCTGCCCTAGAGATGCTGTTGAGTAGAGACTCCCCAGGGTGAGACCTCTCACTCATCTTCGGCAGCATCAAGAAGTCGACCTACCTGCGGCTGCAGCTGCTGTCCACCCAGCCCTACCTCCTGAGCGACCTGCTACGGGAGGCACTGGCCGCTGATCCCCTGGCCCCCGTCCTGGCCGAGCCCCACCTACGGGCTCTGGACCGTCGCCTGGGGAAGGTGCTGGCAGTGGTGGGACGCTGCCTGGCCAGGGCGGCCCAGCCGGACAAGGTGCTGGTGGATGACGTGGGCTCACGGGTGTGATAGAGGGCTCAGTACCCTGCTGGGTTGGGGTGTTTTGGTGATACAGGGACTGTATCATCTCTGATTTTGTGTAGCATCAGCTTTCAGTGGCGCCTGAGCCAGCAACACGACACACCAGGAAAGCGGGCTGCTAAGGACAGCCGGGATGGGGAGGGTATTTAAATAAAAAGGTTGGCCTAGTGGAGAAGACACAAGCTGAGATCTCCCCTGCCAGGGCTGCTTTCCCAGCCCTGGCCTGTCCTTGCTTGCCTGGATGTGTCGCTTCAGCCCTACAAAGCGTTTTAGGAAATGCTAGAGATTTTTCCTGCTATTCCACAGCAAAAGCTGCCAAACTTGAGCAGTTGGCAAGCTCCTTCTGCCCCTCCCATCAGCACGGTGGTGGCCTGGTGGTCTCCAAAAAGAGAGCTGTGGCTCCCTACCGCCAGTATGGGGAAACAGGCACGAGCTCCCAGCAACTCTCCTTATCCCTGCTCCGCTCTTCCCATGTCCACCTGAAAATCCCCACAGCTCCAGCATCTCCACCTCCACCATGGCACCATAGGTGCATCAAGGGGGGATAAACCCCACTTCCCCCCCAGCATGCCCCCAAATCCTCTGCAAACCTCTGCTGGATTTCTCCCCACCTGAAAAATTAGCTCTTGGGATGGGACGGATTGACCTGGGGCTGTGCACCCTATTTAGTGCCTGGTGGCTCAGCACCCAGCTTATCCCAAGTCTCCCGGGGGGTTAATCCGCGTCAGGGTTATGTCAGCTGGGACAGGTGCCATCTTTATGGCCACCACCAGTGTTCCCAAGACAGGGCACGGGTTTAGTATCAACATGGAGCGACATAAAGGTGCTGTGGGGGAGGAGAGGTGTCCTCTGATCAGGCTGGTAACCTGTGGAGTGATGGGAATCCACAGAGAAGGGTGAAAAAGGGTGGCTGGTGCAATGGGAGAGGGAGCTGCCCTGGAAAAGCGAGGCAGAGATTTAGGCCAGAACAAAAAATCGGGCTCGAAAGGGAGAGGAAAAAAAAAAAAGAGGGGGGAGACAAAGAGGATCTGTCTGTGTTACGCAACGGAGCCAGGGACTCTGAATCGGGGTTTGTTGCCGTATGCCCCCCCGACGCTGGCAGCACATCCTCCTCCTGCTGCCCCAGCTCTTGCACCAAACCCCAGCACAGGGAGGGAAAGGTTTTGGGGCTGTTTTGCAACAGTTCTGCCAGCTTCACATTTTGTAACCCTTTCTCTAAATGCCTTTTTGCCGCCATACCCAAAGCCAGCAGGGCTGTTTTTACCCCATGCCGCACAGACACAGCCCCACAGCCATGTTTGGACACAGGCGGCGGGTTCCCCCCCTTCGCCGAGCCTCCCCTAGGCAAATCTTTTTCCGAGGCGCCGTCGGATTTAGAAACCGGGGCGTGGGAGGGCGGCTGTGTTCTCAGCCTGGCGAGTTTGCACAAAGTCCCGGCTGCGCCGTCACGCATTCAAGGTCCCATGGGAGCTGCCAGGTTTGGCTCGCAGACCCCTGCTGAGCCGGCCCGGCTGCTCGTGGGGGGAGAGAGCTGGTAACGGTGTGTCTGAGACCACGGGCCCGGGGAGCAGCAGAACCCGCCCGCCCGGTTGGGGCGGCATGGGCACACGGGCGTCGAGTGGTGACTGCCCATGCCGCGGGCACGGGTTTGGCTGTGTCATCGTGCCGGCTGATGTGTGGGGGTGCTGGGTATTTCCCACCCCACCGGGGCTAGCAAACCTCAAACGGTACCAGGGTGCAGCCGTGCACCTGGGAGCGCCCATTTTGGGTTGGCATCACCCATAGGACCTGTGCGGGGCCCAGTCCTTGCCTTGGCAGCATGGGCTGCCTGCGATGCTTGGTGGGCATGGGTGGGGGACGGTTGGGACTCCTCGGGGCCGAGGTGTGTGGTGACCAGCTCCCCGCGGGCAGCCAGGGAGTAGGGATGGGGCCTCCCTTGAGTCTCCCCAAATGATCATGATGAAATAAAATAAAATAAAAGTATAATCGTAATATGACAATAGCGATAATAATAACGATAGTAAAGAAGGGGATATA
>VWZK01005739.1:713151-724011 GCA_013396935.1 Baryphthengus martii | reverse complement strand
CGGCCCGGGGCAGCAGGTGCCCCTCAGCGGGCTGGGAGCAGCCGCCGCCTCACCGGGCACCCCGTGACCCCCTGCACCGGACGGGGGTTTTGGTGTGTGCCAGGATCAACCGCGGCGGGGGTAGTGTCCCCTGCGAGTGGGGTCCTACGGATGGGTTCCGTCCTGCTGATACTTCCCTCTCTCCCTGCCCCCGCCAGGTGAACCGTGACCCCTTCGTGCCACTGCCATGTCCCGCCGCAGCCAGCGCCTCGTCACTTCGCGCTATTACTCTGGGGACGACGATGCTGCTACCAGCAGCAGCAGCAGCTCCCTGCTGGGGGGCCAGCAGCTCCCCTTCAAGGAGAGCACCAGCAGGTGAGTGGGGTGCAGGGTTGGGGGTTCCCACCCCTTCTCCCAGTCATGGCCAGGGCACTCTGTCCCACACCACAGACTCAGCACCTTGCCAGGGTGGGCTATGCAGAAAGGAGCATGACAGCAAGCTCGCTGCATTTTTGGCATGGCTGCCAGCCACTTTGGCACTGGCTGTGCCCTGACTCCAGCAAAAGCCCCGTGCTCCATGCCCCTGGCACCTCAGTGTCCCCCCTTGCCCTGATGTGGGGGCTGCTGTGGATGGCTGGGAACGGCTGTGTGCCTCCTCCAGCTGCAGCCAGCTTTGGTTTGATGGTGGGAGGGAGGTGTGCTGCGTGTGCTGGGCCGGAAAACCACAGCGGTGTGAGCGGAAACAGTGCTGGCAGCTGCCCGGGAGGGCCTTTCGCAAAGCTGTGGCTGCACCCTCTGAAACCTGCCACCATCCGGTATGGCGGGGGGGGAGGTGAAGGGAAGTGATGCTGGCTGAAGGATTGGGGTGAAGTCTCCGTTTCTCCCCTATGGGTAAACTGTGACACCCCCGCCCCCACCCCATAACCCCACTGATGAGCCTGTTCCCTCCCCCAGCAGGATCATCAGGAGGAAATCGAACAGCTCAAAGCGTGCCTCTCCCACTCCCAGCACACAAACCTCCTACTACAGTGAGTCCATGATGAGCGAATCCTACCTGGGAGGCAGCCGGGGCCTTGCTGCCCTGGGCAACTCCATGCTGGATGATCCCTTGGACAGCAGCACGTACTGGGGTGAGCTTGCACTCCCTCCTTCCTGTGGCACCTGGGGACCTCATGGGCGCCAGGAGCGTGTTGGGACAGCCCCCCAGGCTGGCTGACCATATTCCCCGCGTGGGGTTGGTGGTGAGTGGTTTCTCAGGGAACTCTGTGTTTTGGGGACAGGTGGGGAGCTCTCCAGCAGGAGGAGAAGAGGCACAGGGGACACAGAGTCCAGTAAGATCAACGGGCTACTGGAGAGCAAGACATATGACACCTACGCCTCTTCGTCTGGCTACTCCTCAGAAGATGACTACGCTGGTAGGGATACACGAGCCTGTGTGTCGTGAAAGGGATGCTGGGGCAGATGTCCCCAAGAGGACCAGCCCAGGGCCTGGCTGTGCCTAGGGTGCTGCCAGCCTCACCCTTCACCCTGGGTGGTGTGCAGGGATGCAGGCTGTGTTTGGTGACTTATGGCCTTGCTTCTTCCTTTCCAGGTCACTTTTACTCGGGCCAAAGTAGCTCTGGGTCAGGGCTGAAGACCGCAGCCTCGCAAGTGGGCTCCTTCCTCTGGCAGGTGTTTACCTCCCCAGGTGAGTGGAGGGCTGGTGGTTTTCTGGCAGCACCTTTCGTCCCTGCCAGCATTTCCAGTCCCCATGTGCCAAGTGCGCCGTTCCCTGATCGGGCGAAAGGGTTTTATCCCCTTATGGGAACATCTCTGGGGATGGACACTTGTGCTGGGACCCTGCCTGAGGCTGGTTTCTCTCTGGGCAGTTCGGTTCGTGAGGTGGCTGTTCTCGGCGCTGGCAGCTGCTGGGCGCCGCCTCACCGGCACAGCTCCCCGCCTGGGCGGTGTCCCGTTCTCCAGGTGAGTGTGGTGGTGGGATGTGGCGTGGGGAAAAGCTGCAGGGCCTCAGAGGAGGGTGCTCCACATAGCCCAGCGCTCATGGGATTTGATGTCTTGTGCCAAAGCCCGCCTGAGCTTTGCTTTCGCTCTGGCCCCCATCCAGAGGAGCGGTGCGGTGGGGGAAGGCGGCTGCGGTTCTAAATGCGCCTCTTTCTTCCTCGTGCTCCAGGCGCTACCCGTGGCTAAAGAGGTCCCTGCTTCTGCTGCTGCTCCTTCTGCTCCTCGCTGCTGCCGCCTACGGTGAGTCAGCCGGGTTCGGTCTGTTCTCCTGAGATCTGGGGCAGTGCAGAGCGTGTTCCTGCCTTACCTGGGGAGGGGGGGGATGGCCCCGAGCTCTGTGCTCATGGCTCTTAGTATCTTGGTGCTTCTGCACCCTTGTGCTGGGGCCTCCTGGTAACCCCAGGTGATGCTGATGTCTGACCTTCTGCATGTCCACGCTGTGTCCTGCTGTGGCCCATTACCAGGCTGTCATTTTAACCATCTCATCTCCCTGCATGCCTAGGAGCTTGGTACTTTTACCCCTATGGGCTGTCGACGCTCAGTCTGCCCTCCTTCCCGTGGTGGGGGGCTGGAAAACTTCCCTCCTCCGGTGAGCCTGGGACAGGGGACCTGACCGCACTGGACCAGGTGAGCCTTGGCAAAGGAGCAGTGGTGGCCCAGGTGAGGTGGGTGCCTTGCAGGGAGAACCAGGACACTGTGGTCCATGGCTGAAGGTGCCCCTTCCAGATGACGGGGAAGTGGTGAAGTATGGGGCAGATGTTGGCTCCATGCTGGTGAAAATGGCTCTTCCACTTTGTGGCCATCTTATTCTCAGGGTGGAGCAGGGGGAACATCTGCCCTCTTGTGGGAAGTAGCAGATGAATAAAATGCTACTGAGTCTGGGTGGCCTGGGTCTGCTTTCACTGGTGTCCCTGTGGAGCATGCAGCCTCCCCGGATTCCACATCTCCCTGGGGGACTGTGTTGTGCTCTACCTTTGCTGCTACTGCAGGGGCTGCAGGGGGAGCACCAGTTCCTGGCTCGCTTCCAGGCCCTGGAGAAGCGCTTTGAGGCCCTAGAGGCCATAGTGTCTCGGTGGGAGCTGCAGCGAGGAGCAGCAGCAGTGGCGGCAGAGGGGGAGCCACCCCCAGGGCATGTCCTGGCTCTTCTGGAGGGGCTGGTGAGCCGCCGAGATGCAGGGCTGAAAGAACATCTGCGCACTGATGTGACCAGCCACCTCCAGGTGAGGGGTGTGGGAGGTACATGGGGAGATGGGGGCACGTGGAGCTGGGCTCTGACATTCCTCCTTGTTCCTCACCCTGCAGGGTGAGCTGGATGCCCTCCGAGCCGAGGTGCAGAGGGATTTAAACAGGCACCTGGGGAAGATGACACAAGCCTCTGAGGTAAGGACCCAAGTGTGCGGTGATACCAGGTATGACATCTGCAGCACCAGCATCACAGGTCTGACTCCTTCCCCTTCTTCTGGCAGGAGATGGAGACGCGCTTGAAGGAGCTGAATTCGGAGTGGCAGAGGTAACGCTGGCTGTCTGCGCAGAGCTGCTGCTGTTTGGGGCAGGGAGGTAGCAGGGTGAAATTCTCACAGTGATTAGGAGGGGTTTCCGGGTCTGGTCTGATCAGGGCCAAGGAGAAGTTGAAAGGTACAGTCTTGGGGGCAAAAGAGGGGTTGGATATGTGGGTAAGTCAGCAAGAAAGTGCCCTGGCTGGCAACAGGGCTCAGAGGGCAATCGCAGCAAGCGACCTTTGCCACCATCATTTTGCACCACTGTGGGGAATGTGGCCCTTGAGCTGAGGGGTGAGCTGGGGATGCTTTCTCACAGGATGCAGGAGAAGAGGTCACTGCCACAGGAATTAAAACCACTTGGGGCTGGAGATGGGCTTGAGTGTAGGTGATGGGGGTGGGGATGAACATGCTCTCTAAGTTAGCAGAGGGAAGCTGGGACTGTCAGCACGAGGTTTTTGTTGCCTTTCTTTTGACACAGCTCAGTGCAGGAGGGTCTGCGAGGGAGCTTCCAGCAGGACGTGGCCAAGCTGGAGCTGGAGGTGGCAGCACTGAGGAGGGAGCTGGCGAGCCTCAAGTCGGACCAGGAGGTGATGGGGAAGCACGTGGAGGGGTTGCTGGAGCAGCTGAAGGCCGTGCGGGCTGATGTGAGTCCCCAGTCCCCACCCTGTTTGGCCGAGGGAGGTGTCAGGGTTCCTGCCCGGGCCTGAGCTCCGTCCCTGCTGTTTCAGGTGGAAGCGCAGTTCCCAGCATGGATCAGTCAGTTCCTGTTGCAGTCCCAGCGGGACGGTGCTGCTGGACTTCTGCTCCGGCAGGAAGACTTGCAAGCGGAGCTCCAGGCCCTGGAGCACAAGATCCTGGCCAAAGTCTTGGAGAACTGGAGGTTGTCGGCACGGGATGCTCAGGCTGGTATTGGAGTGGCCCTGCGGCAGGGGGGGACCGCAGGGGTGACGGAGGAGGTGAGTGCTGGCCTGAGCCCTGGGGACACGATGGTGATAACAAGTGTGGGATTAGGGGCTGTGCCCCGCTGCATGTGTGCATGGGGAGCTGGCACGTGTGCTGGGCAGATGTCAGAGCTGTGGGAACAAACCTTTGCAGCTGGACATTGATCATAGGCTCACATCCCACCTGGCAAGATCATCTGTAGAAACTTCCATCACTTCTCTGCCACCAGACTCCCCTGTGCTGTGCCTGTGCCCTGCTCTGGCAGTGGTCGCAGGTGATGGTATCAGCATGCCCATGAGACTCTTGCTGTCTTAAAATCCAAGCATCTTGCTTACCGCTGTCCTTCAGCAGCGCTGCCGAGTCATTTGGGGCAAAGCATTTCAGCAGAATGACACCAAGGGGAAAAAATGAGCCTGCTTGCTTTAGAAAGAGTTGTTGGCAATTCACTGCAGAGGTAGCGGAGGGAGGGATCAAGCTGGGATTAGCAGTCCCCGCAGTCTGCGCAAGCTTCATCCACACCATCAAGTTTATATCCAGTGTGGTGCAGTAGAGTCTCAGCTCCTTTTCTGAATGGGAGAATTCCCATCGATTTTTTTGTGTGATGGAGCATGAAGGACCAGCAGATGATGCTAGGGAGGACTGGGTGGGCTGTCAGGTTGTGTCTAGTATCCACAGAGGAACACCCCTCCTCCTCGGGACCAGCCGCTCTTTTGGGATGGGGATGGGTGAGCCCAACATGCCTGGGTGCTGTCCCTTCATTGCACGGCTCCGTGTCCAGGATATTTTTAGTAACCTCTCACGAGGCTTCCCAGCCAAATGTGCGTCGTTTCATTTTTGCCACAGTGATTCATCCCCTGGCTGCTTTGTGGGAAGGTCCTTGCACCCTGCTTGTCCCTGCAGGGTGGAGGCAGGTGGGGAGCAGGGTGCCTGTCCTGGCCCTTCACCGCTTTCTTGCCCTCTGTTCCCATCGCAGCAAGTCCATCTCATCGTGGGCCAGGCCCTGAAGCGCTACAGCGAGGACCGCGTGGGGATGGTTGACTATGCTCTGGAGTCCTCAGGTAAGTGGTGGTGGGGCTCTTACCCACCTGGAATGAGTCAGCCATACTGGGGAGTGGATGACAGGCTGCTGGCATGCAGCTCATCTGCTGCTGTCCCTTCTTCCTGCCAGGGGCAAGTGTCATCAACACCCGCTGCTCAGAGACCTATGACATGAAGACAGCGCTGCTGAGCATGTTTGGCATCCCCCTGTGGTACCAGTCACAGTCCCCCCGTGTCATTCTGCAGGTGAGCACCCTTGGGGCAAGACCCCACTGAGAGGGAGGACCAGCCAGGCTGGTTCTCACCTGAGCTTGATGGGTTTTATTGGGCTCTTGTTGTTGCTCCAAGCAAGTGGCCATGCTGATGTTGAGGGGAGAAGAGTGGCACTGGTGGTGATAACATTGCTGGTGTCTCACTCCACGCTCGTAGCCAGATGTCAACCCTGGGAACTGCTGGGCGTTTCGTGGGTCCCAGGGTTTTGCCGTCATCCGTCTCTCCGACGTCATCCGACCCACAGCTGTGACACTGGAGCACATCCCAAAAACCCTCTCGCCCCAGGGGACCATCCCGAGTGCCCCCAAGGACTTTGCTGTCTATGTGAGTGCCCTTTCCTGGACCCAAGGGAGGAGTGAGGGGACACAGTGGGAGGGTGTCATGGTGGAGGGCACAGGAGGGGAGGGCTAGTGAGCCCCATACCTGGCTCTGGGGGGTTAGACTTATCCTGAAGTAGAAGAAGCAGCAGTACTGATGGTGAGAGGTGGAGGGCTGGGCTTCAAGAAAAGATCTTTTGGGGACACTGGGAGAAAGGATTCAGTAGGTGTAACTCTCAGTTTTCCCCACACCATTCCTCCCAGCTGGCCCCTGGCTCCATTTTTCTGTTTTAGCCTGGAGGAGCAGGAGCTGGGGCCAAGCATGCTTGGGTGTCTGTCTCCCTGTTCCACCCTGGGTGTGCTCATCGCCTCAGCTCTCTCTCTGATCACCCTCTGTTCTCCCTTTCTGTGTTCCTGCCTCTCTGTAGGGCCTGAAGGAAGAGAGAGAGGAGGAAGGCCTTCTCCTTGGGCAGTTCACCTACAACCACAATGGTGACCCTATCCAAACGTTTTACTTTGAGGTAAGTGCTTTGCCTTCAGAGCCCCTCACCCTAAGAACCAAATTGGGCCCCTAGGGTCTGTAGGCCCTCAAGAGTTCTCAGGGGCTCAGGTTTTTCCTTCCCTCTCTCCCCAAGGGTGATGGCATGGGCACGTACCAGCTGGTGGAGCTCCGGGTGCTGAGCAATTGGGGCCACCCCGAATACACCTGCATCTACCGCTTCCGTGTGCACGGGGAGCTGGCGCACTGACCCCCGGTTCCCCTGTGGGATGAGGATGCTGCCGGGCTGACAGCAGGAGAGGGATTCGTCTGGTTCGCCGCTTCGCACGTAGAAATCCTGGGATGTGCCAGCAGCCGCCCCAGGGAGCTGCTCCCCTCAGGGGAGGAGAAGAGCTGGTGTTTAAGGGGTGAGGCTTTTGCTCTTCTAAAGACTGGGGTGGTGAGACAAGAGCATCCGACGTGGGTCCTAGCACAGCCTGACTCGTTCTCTGCGTATCGGACACTTCAACTTTTTAAGCAAATTTTTTTATCGGGCCCACCCAGTCCCTCGTTCCCCCACTGCCCAGCTCCTTTCTGATGGCGTGCCTAGCGTTGCCAGGGCTTGGGAAAGGGGTGTATAATTTTGTGATGCGCTTCATGCGGGCTCGGATGTGATACAGCGTCTGGGACCTTGGTGACTGGCTTGGTGACGCTGGAGTAGGTAGGAGTGACTGATCACAGCCGTTGAGTCCCCTCCATGTGGAGTCTCTTCTCCTGCCTTGGTGTTGGTTTAGGTAAAGATCTCCAGACCCCTGGGCTGGCAGAGGGGAAATAAAACAGTATTAATGAAGTTATTAACATAAAACTAATGGTTTGGGGCAGCTGGAGAGAAGTAATTTGGCACGTGTTGGTGGTAGAGCCCAACCCGATGCTGCCGTCCATCCACTTGAGCCCTCCTGCTGCTGGCGGCTGTGTTGGGTGTTGGTGATGCCATCAGCACTCCCCCAACTGGCTGGCTCCGCAGTCTTAAGCTTAACGATGCTATTGAACTCCTGTTGCCTGCTTCCCCTTTTGGGTTTGTTCTGTTTTTGTGGTTTTGGGGTTTTTTTTGTTCTTTTTGTTTTTGTGTTGTTGGTGTTTGGTTGTTTTGGTTTTTTTTTGGTTTGTTTTTTTTTAAGGGGGATGGAGAGTTATTTTCCAGTTGGGGTATTGGAGATTTTTAATTTTTTTTTATTTTTTTTTTTGTGTAGTAACAAAGGAAAACAGACTTTTTCCATGTTATTTCTACTTAACCGGAGAATGTTACATGGCGCCGCTTGGGCGAGTGATTTAGATGCAGAGGAGGCTAGAGCTTTGTTTAGCAGGATAATAGCGCACACAGTAGGATAAGCTAGTGTAAGATGAGTAGAGCTGTTTAAAATATGGGCCTTGACTTGTCAGTGACTTGGTAGCTGGACCTGGGAGACAAGGTCCCCCATGGACTGCTGCTTGGCGGGGTACTAGAGGCACTCCTGCCCTCCTTGCTACGGAGATGTCCTCTGAGACCACAACGCACGGCAAGGGCCGCTCATCCGTGGCCGCATCTGTATAGAGCAAACTGTTGACAGTGAGCAGGAGCCGCTGCCCCGGTGCTCTGCGTGACTCTGCCTCAGCGGTCTGTTGCGTGGGAGATGGGGCAGAGGCGAGACTTCCTTCCCCAGACCTTGCAGGTGCCAGTGTGCTTCTTCACCTTGGGGAGCAGCAAGGCCTCCCCCTACCCGCTGTGCTTAGGGCTGCCTCTGTCACCTCCTAGTCCCTGATGGCAGATAGCTGATGTGGGCTGACCTCCTTTCTTTTGGAAGGATTCCCTTTCCCTCCTGCTTTTTCCTCATTGGCATCACTCAGCTCCCCCAGCTCTGGCTGCAGAGGACAGTGCCAGAGCAGGATGGGGAGTCCTGCCTGCAGCAGGCATTTAAATCTTTTCTGTACCCATCATGTGATGGGGTAGGGGTGGAGCCAAGGCAGGGGACTGCAGGAAGAACTCATGGGGACCTTCCCTAGGCTTAGGAGTGCCAGGGCCATCTGGCCACTCCACTTCCTGGCTGCCTGCAGCACGCTTAGTTTGGCTTATGTTCCTGGATGGGGGTTTACAACCTCTACATTTGCCTTGCGTTTCGTTGAAAGAAAAGCTAAAGGGCTCGTGTTTAGCGTTGTCTGATGCTGGCATCATCCTTACCCTGGCACCGTGAGCACCATTAATTGATTCTGACTCTGGTCTCTGCTTGAAGTGCTGTAGGATGAGGGGCATAGAGGAAGGGAATGGACTGACAAGTCCATCCTTTCAGCATCAGGCATTGGTGCTGAGCCCTGCATCTCCTCTATGCCAGCCCAAAGGGCTGAGGGTGATGGTGGCACATCCCTTCTGGAGGAGTCTCCCTGCTCCAAGCAAGGGAAGCGAGCCCAAAGGGTGCAGCCCCATCTCCAACAGGTTAAAATTACCCCATGGAGCCTCCTGCAGAGCTGGGAGGCCCTGCTCCTGCTAGGAGAAAGCAGGCCTGCAGCCAGATCCAGTGATGATAAATTCTCTCCTGTATTGGACATAGTCTTAATTCTTGGCATCTGCAACCAAAGTTATTTTAAATCTGTCTACAGCTGCCTGTTTGCCTTGGAGTCATGTCGGTGAGTGCCCCGTGCACATGGAGTTGTGCTTTTATGAATGCCTAGGCCTGTCCTGAGCTTGGAAGAGCAGTTCCTATATTTAACTGAATGATAAAGAGAGAGCAGAGGTGAAGCTCTCTCCCTTCCCCAGAGGTTCTCTGGTTGCTGGAGAAAATGCCACAACCATGAGGTTGGAAAACCCCTTTTCTTGTGTCCCTTCTGGCTCCCTGGCCTCTGGGGTGGGCTCTCAGGGCAGACAGGATCTTTGCCCAAGAGAAAAAAAGATTTTTCTGGTAAATCAGGCACACTGGTGAGAGGTGGAAAAGAGGAGGTGCTTCTTTCCCTGAAAATGGAGTTAGAGCCGGGTCTCTGCTCCTTCCCGGGGGGTGTTAACCGCTGGCTGTGGGGTAGGTAGCATTTGATTTTACAGGACAAGCTTGCCCTGTCCTTTTGGAGGTGAAAGTCTCAGTTGTTCTGAGGTAAAACCCGCTGGAGACAGCAGTGAGAGGTCACCCTGGGGGGTTATGCTCTTCTCTAGAGGATGGTGCTGGTTTTAGAGGCCTCACCTCACTGACTTTGTGAAGATCCCCAGGAAGGCAGGCTGAGGCTCTGCAAGGTTTTTCAGCCCCCAAATTCTGCAGCGGTGCTGGGCTGCAGCCTGAGGACCTGTACTGAGCGCCTGGCCAGCTGCCTCTTGCCAGCAGCAGCTTGCAGCATTTCTGTAGTGCTTCTCTGAGCTGCAAAGGAAAAGAAGGCATATAAACCTGCTGCTTCAGCCTGTGCATCTCTGCCCAGGGATTTTTTTTTAATCCCAGTGCTGATGCAGAAGATGATCCTGGTGAGGCAGGAGAAAAGCAAAACAGCTGTTCAAGCAGACTTCCCTTATTTACTCCTTTTCCCTCCTCTCTTCTCTCCCTCCGGTTTGCCCTACACACGCGTTATGAATTAGCCCTGGAGAAACAGATGGTTACAGGCAGGAGATGAGTTTGCATTTGATGCTGTAGCCTGTTGCAAATGCTGCACTGTTTTGTTCATTTTATTTTTTAATCAACAGATTGTAATTTATGCCTATGCAAGAAAAAAAAAAAAGACCAAGACAAATAAAATATCAAAACTGCTCTGAGTGTTTGGCAAATGAATTTGCCAGTGGGAAGGTTTTGCAGCTCATAGATAGTGTAGCTCTTCTATGTATTCTTATAGCAAATCCTTATTTTCCAGCCTGATGTACTAACTCTAGGGTCAGCGGTTTTCACCCTGTCATCAACCATTGGGTTAGGGACATCCATAAATCTATGGGTCTGGATGGGATGCACCTGCAGGTGGTGAAGGAGCTGACTGAGGTCATTGCTAGACCACTCTCTGTCATCTTTGCTAAGTCGTGGGAAACGGGAGAGGTGCCTGAGGACTGGAGGAAGGCCAATGTCACTCCAGTCTTCAAAAAGGGCAAGAAGGAGGACCTGGGTAACTACAGACCGGTCAGCCTCACCTCCATCCCTGGGGAGGTGATGGAACGACTTATCCTTGGTGCAATCTCAAGGCATATCAAGGATAAGAGGGTCATTAGGGGCAGTCAACATGGCTTCACCAAGGGGAATTTGTGCTTGACCAACCTTCTAGACTTTTATGAAGATGCAACCAGGTGGCTAGATGATGGTAGAGCAGTGGATGTGGTCTACCTTGACTTCAGTAAAGCATT
>VWZK01005739.1:690556-713021 GCA_013396935.1 Baryphthengus martii | reverse complement strand
CATCTGGAATATTGTGTCCAGTTCTGGGCCCCACAGTTCAAGAAGGATAGGGAACTGCTAGAGAGAGTCCAGCACAGAGCCACCAAGATGATTAAGGGAGTGGAGCATCTCCCTTATGAGGAAAGGCTGAGGGAGCTGGGTCTCTTTAGCTTGGAGAAGAGGATATTGAGGGGAGACCTCATTAATGTTTATAAATATGTTAAGGGCGAATGTCACGAGGATGGAGCCAGGCTCTTCTCAGTGATGCCCAGTGGCAGGACAAGGGGTAATGGGTGCAAGCTGAAACACAGGAAGTTCCATTTAAACATCAGAAGGAACTTCTTTACAGTGAGAGTGACGGAGCACTGGAACAGGCTGCCCAGGGGAGTTGTGGAGTCTCCTTCTCTGGAGACATTCAAGACCCGCCTGGATGCCTTTCTGTGTGATGTCATTTAGGTTCCTGCTCCAGCAAGGGGATTGGACTAGATGATCTTTCGAGGTCCCTTCCAATCCCTAACATTCTGTGATCAAGCAGGCTCTGGGATGCAAAAATGGCTTGGAGCAATGATGAAAGCAAGGCTTGCTCTTAAAGATTCAAATTCCTGGGGACTTGGATGACTTAGCCAGGGTCTGTCAAGGACTATGACTTCTGAGCCATCCCTAGCCATCAGGCCATCCTCTGCATTATCACAGGCATGAGCAGAGCCTGGCTTGGCCGAGGAGTGGCTGGGGCTGCAGAGAGGGCAAGGACAAAGCCTGACATAAGCCTCACTCAAGGGTAGCTGCAGGTTGCTCTCTTTACTTTACCAGGGGCTGTAAATTACACAGCAGGCAGCTAAGAACAAGTAGAAAGGAAATACTTAATTGTCCTCGGCCAGAGGAAGTTAAACTAGAGCATAAAAAAAGGAAATTGGACTAGCTTGGGGAGGGTCACAGTGTCTGCTTAACAAAGATGTGCTAGAGGCAGGCTTGTGTTAAGGAGCACCCTTGCACTGCTCCCTGCAGAAGGCCACCCTAAGGAAAGGCTTGTTCTCTGCTGGCCCTGGACCAGCCAGCGCCAGGAGGGAGAGGTTAGATGGGCTTTTGCTCCAGCTACTGCCCATGCTGTGAAAAGGCTGTATAGGACAGCAGACGTCTCTGAACCTCCAAGATCACCCAAGAAGGCAGGAAAAGCCCTGTTCCAAGCCCTGGGAAGTCCCACTCCATTTACAGACAGGGGTGAGGTGCAAATCGCTGCAAGGGTGTAGGAAGCACAAGCTCACACAGGCAGGGGAAAGTGCTGTGCTAAAACTGCTTCCTCCAGCAAACTTTCAGATAGAGCTGAGCCCAAAGGATTTGCTGTAGCAGATCTTTACACACATACACATCTCACAGCATCGCTCACACCAAGCGAGCCGGTCTCATTTCACCCCTCTGCTGCTGAGAAGTGCTAAATGTTAAGCGTAAAAGCTGTTGTGGCCTTGCAGAGGCTCAGCAGCAGCTGCCCTGTCATCACTCTGAACGCAGCCCTCCTCTCAGAGCCAGCAAAGGAATGTGGTGCCAGGCAAACCAGCTTGGTCTGGTTTCTGGCATTCAGAACGGCAAGCGCTGTGTTTTCCAGAGGGACAAAAAGCAACGAGACGTACTTGAAGTCGGAACAAACTTTTTTAAAATTTATTTTATAGATCACACCAGCATGAGTGATCTTTGAATGCTGGTCACAAAAGAGAGCTCACACCACCTCCTTTGCACAAACTAAAGTAAATCCTCTTCCAGTCTCGGCAGTCTCCTTCATTTGGAGCGTAAGGAATGGAGAAAGAGAAAAAAAAACCGCCTGGAGCTCCCTGCTCCCCTCAGAAGCAGAGGGCAGTGAAATCAGATGCAGTTTGACGCTGCTACAGGGCCAGAAGATGAACAAACCAGGCCCTTGGTGCCCTGCTTAGCCACACTTCACACCCCCTTACAATGTGGGTGCTATTAGTGTTGTAGCCGCCTATGGTTCCTCCCTTGCCAGGAGAGTGCTGGTATTTAGGCACATAGCTTGGAAAGGACTATCTGACCTCCCCCTTCCACCCATGCTCAGGCCATTGCAGTCTCTAAGGCAAAGTACCCTCCAAACCACATTCCTCACCTCTCCTGTTTAATGTTCTCGGAGTGCTGGTGCTGGTATCAGGAGATGCACTCTCCTGCCCCAAGCCTGCTGTTGCTCAGTTGGCTCGAAAGCCTACCTCAAATCACCAGGTGAACTGGAATGAACTCTACACAGGTGCCAGAAAAGAGGGACAACCTGCTAAGGAGGGACAGTCTCCCTCAAAATCAAAGTCCTACTTTGGAGGAGGAAGCCCTCAAGGAAACCGAGGCTGACCGCACCTGCTGGGGAGAGCAACGATTTGTTGAGGACGCCACCTCCTCCCTCAAAATCCTCCCACCTTCCCACACCTCACCGCAAACCAGCAGAGGGCAACTCCTATCCTCATGGGAGCCAAGTGAAGAGGCAGAGATAACAATTAGCAAGGACTTAATCACTTGCACAACCCAGGGTTAAAAAACATAATAACAATAGTTAATTGACCGTCCTGGCAAGGCCTTCCTGGAGAAGCCAGAATTTGTCATTAAAAAAAACCCAACAGAACAACAAAAATACCCCATCTTTAAAAAAACAGAAAGAAAAATTACCATGTACTTCCAAACTTGACAGCACTTCTCTAAGTTTGGTACAAATTCCTCATTGTCCTCTTCAGCCAAGAGGGCAGAAGACAAATCCTACCGCTGCCACGGCAAAGTTTGGCCAGTGACTTCCAGAAAAGATCTGGAAAATCTTGGGAATAAACAAAATCAAAGGGAGGTCATGTTTGCCTGGTGTCTCTTTTCCAAAAGTATATTACCACCTGTGATCTCTGCCCATTGAGATGAGAAGGCTTTCTCTAGCTGAAGGGAAGGACTGAGCCTTCCTGCACTATCGGCTTAATACTGTCCAATGAGTTGCTCCAGCCTTGAGAGGCAGCAAGATTTGTTCCAATGTGCACTGAACAAACAGGAAGAGCAACATGATGGGAAGGGGAACACAATGGGCAAATGACTGCCCCTTGAACTCTGTCTCTAATTAAATTTTTAAGTGCTATCAACATGTTTCAGAAGGATATTTAGTACTGGATTCCTCAACATCAAGAACTGCTTTCCAATTTGTTTCCATCTTAGGTCAGAAAGTTCATTAGTTGGAGAACATCTCCTTCAGGCTTCAGTTGCTACAATTTTAAATTAAACCCGCTCAGAAATAGTTTAAGATGGTGGGAATCCAGAAACATATTTGGCACGGGGCCACAGTGGTGAGAAAACAATGCCCTATGGAGCCATCCTAAGCAACGTGTTTTAACCTTTGCAAGTCTGAAATTTCAGGCATTTGACAACCCCTGGATCTGAGACAGCACATAGGAGGAGAGCAGCAAGTCCTGTGGACAGAAAGGGGTGAGGGAGGAGGGAGGCAGCTAACTGGCTCTTCTCAGTTCTATCCAGAATCTCCTCTTATCTTCATGCACACAAAATATAATAAAAACTAATAATAAAAACTAAGCCCATAATGTACAAAAATGTGTCGACAGGGGGAGGAGGAAGGCGTCAGTTACTCAGTTCTGTGTGTCTTATCACCTTCGTTAGCTTATAAATTATGCTCCTCTCCATTGCTTCCTTCAGGGAGGAGAGACGATTCTTCTGCAGCCAATCAGCTGGGATGGGTTTTGGTTTAAGCTGCTCTGGATCTTTTGGATAAGAAATGGAGGGAAGGGGAGGAATTCCTCAGAAGGAGGAGTAAGAAATTCAGCAGCCACTGGCAGGAGTCACACAGGCTCCCTGAGACTTCACTTTATGGCGCTGACCCCCACGTCGCCGGCCTCCTCCTCCAACTTTTGACTGAAAAACAAGAAGGTAGGCTTTAGTGCACAGCGACCTCTGAATCAAGAGTATCAACACAGCAGGAGTTCAGATGGATTACAGACACATCCAGACAGCAGGGGGGCAGCTGTGAGCTTCCTATCACGGCAGGAAGGAGATACTGCAGCCAGACACACCATGAAGGAAGGAGGAGAGACAGATACACCATGAAGTTCAGCCCTTCAAGCTGGGAAGAACCTGATTTCCCAATTTTCTGAATGCTTTGCTCCCATGAGCGTCAGGAGGTGCCATGGGGGTTCAGCATCTGGGAAATTGAAGCCTCAGGCTCCCTCAGCTTTGTGCAGAATGGAAGGAGAGCCCTCTCCCCAGCCACCTACCAGGGCTCTCTTTCTAACCTGACTCTGTGCCCAGTGCCAGGCCAGCAAGCCCACCGTTCCATTTTAAAGCAGCCAAATACCTTATTGCCCTCACGGACGTGGGGCTCTTCATCCAGCGCAGGCTGAGGAGAAACAGCAAAGAGAGAGAGGCAGAGGTAAGCAAGAACAAAAGCAACACAGCCTCTTGGGGGGGAATAACAAAACAAAGAGCCAGCTGGGAGCGCTGCTTGCAATCACAGTGATGCTACAACAAGACAAGGAGGAGATGGGGCATCAGTAAGAAGCCACAGGCATATGCATAGGGAGACAACCTCTGCGAGAGGGCCCCTCCTTCAGCAGCCAGCCTGGCTCTAGAGGGTGAGACAACTAAGACAGACAAAAATTAAGAAGAGGAACACTGGCCAGCTCTCTCGGCAGAGTCAGTTCCTGAACCTTTCGCTTACTAGTCAAGTACACTACAAGAAGACCTTTCTTCTATCACTAATCAAGCTGATGAATAGCTCCCAAAGCCTGCAGTTAGAATTGAGTTTCCGTTCCTTTCAGACCAGAAAGCCTACGCATCCTTTTCGGTCAAGCTGAGCTAAGAAGTCCTAACCAACAAAACAACCTGGATAAATTTTTCTAGAAAGAGATAAACCTTTCCTTCTCCTTGGACATCCCCATTCTCCCTACTTGATAGGGCAGACGACCTGTCTGATACTACTACTTAAGGTTGCAATTTCTCTAGCGTAGAGATGCTCCACCTCTCATTGGCAGAGCACAGACCCATTCTGTGACTGGTTGTTACGATGCTTCACTAGTTCAGCTCAGTATAAGGAAATGCTTCTTCACCGTGAGCACAGTCAAGGAGCGAAAGCGACTGCCAAGGGAAGTTGTGCAGTCTTTCTTCTTGGAGGGCGTCCTGCTTTCAGCTAGAACAGAACTAATTCTGTTCAGTGATTTTACTTTTCAGCTCAGTCTTTTGTAAGTAACTGCACTTTCTGAAGTTAATGGCTTATTTTTGCAGACAGTGTCTGCTTCTAGAAGCGGCAATGCTTGATGTTTAGAGTTCCTACCAAGAATTGGTGTGTGCAGAAAGGCTCTTGCTTATACTTGCTCTTGTGCAGATCAAGGCCACAGCTCAATCTTGTGTACCACATTGAGGGGTGCAAGAAGTAAGAGGCCACACCTGCGGGGAGTGGCCAGGACAGGTGACTCTAAACTGACTGACGAGATATTCCATCCTATATATGTCATACGCAATACAAAGCTGAGGGATCATGCGGGCCAAGCTCTTCTTCAATGGCCAGTGTCTGAGGAGGACTCTGTACGTTCTGCCTTTGATCCCGAACCACATGTTCCTGAATCCAGATCCAGAATCCAGCTCCTGAATCAGATTCCCATCTGCTGCTGAGTCTAGTCTGGGACTACCCCAGTGTCTGCTCCACAGCATCAGTGATGAGGGTGACCTAATTTCCATCAAGAGTTGGGTTCGATGTTGGTTTTGTATATATTCGCATATATTCCATTTTATTGTTATTATTTTCATTAAAGCTGTTTTAGTTTTCTTGTCCAATCCACAAGTCTCTCTCCCTTACCCCTTTCTCTTCCCCTTTGGGAAGGAAGGTGGGTTAATAAAGAGGGTTTGTCATTTGTCTAGTGGCTGGCCCAGCCCTAGACCTTGACAGAGGGTTTTCAAGACATGCCTGGATAAACCCCTAAGCAACCTGGTCTGACCACACAGCTAATCCTGCTTAAGACTAGATGCTTCCTGATGTCCAACCTGAATTGTCCCAGGACCCTAAACTGCTAGATGCTGAAAGGACAGCCATGAAGAATCATTCAGTCATTAGAGGATTCTGATTTCTGCTGTAAGACTACTTATACTTCTATTTGCTTCTGTTGCACATTTAGTCCCAAAGTGTGTTCAAGGGTATGAGGGGATAATGCTTTTGCTTTAGAATGCCCTTCCTCCCACCAGATCAAACCATGTTGCAAACAGCTAGGACAGACATGACATTTTCCCCTCACTTACCAATGGTTGCAGGGCAGTAGGTGTCAGTGGCGCTGCAGCTGTTGAGGGGACCTCATCCCCAGCTGGTGGGCCTCCAGCTGCCGTCCCAGCAGGGGGACCACTATCCTCTCGTTTCGTAACACCTCCCTTCTTGGTTGACTGCATCTTGATCTGCTGTGGCTTGGAGTTCATTGGTGAGTTATTGGTGGTCTGGAGTAACTGTAAATTACAGAGGAAGAGGCCAAAATCAGCATTAAAATAGCTCGGCCCATCTGGAAAGGTTCAATGTTGCTTTTTAACAAATAGCTTGGAGGGAACGGATACCAATAACCATTGGCAGAAGAATGCTGCAGCAGCAGCTGTTCAAAGAAATCCAGACCCCTCTGAGCTGCCCTCAAGAGCCCTTATAGGGTAAAAAGGGTCAGCTGGCTGAGGTGACACTTAGTCCTCAACTCAACCAGCTACAAGCTCCCAGAAACAGACCAAGCCAGAAGAATCAGAGGCACCTGGCTCACCTCCCATCTTCACATTCCTCCATTTACACCAGTGAAAGACCCGCAAGAAAGCAAAGCACATTGAACAACCACAACCCATGTTGGCTGACATTTGAGATTGAAGGATGGCCTCTTCCCTCAATTTTCCAGAGCTATCCAGATTCTCCTGCTGGCTTCTCAGTGCCAAAAGTAGCTAATGGGCAAAAAAGCACCCAGTTGGACTCTTCAGCCTTTACCTTAGTGATGGTACCCACAGCTTTGGTGCGGCCTTCGCGGAAGACCAGCCGCTGGTCTATATGCAAATATTCTGGGGTTTTGATGAAGCGGAAGTGCACTGTGGCTTTGTCCCCCGTCCGCAGGCAGTCCTTGTCCATGCTGAGAATCGTGGCTGTCTGACGAATGCTGCCACAATGTACTGTGAACATAACACACAAAGGCTTTCAACAGCCAGTGCCATTAGTGGAATAAGCTTCAGAGAGACATCTAAGGCAGCTCTTGCTACCCTACAGCTAACAGCACGGAGTTTGGAAAGTAAAAATCTACTGTGTACCAAAGACTATGCGGGTCATGCAGCTGCCTTTGTTCAGTTCTCAAAAGGAAAAACACATATAAGCTAGAACAGTTGTCTTTGAACAGAGACTTTCCTGAAGCACCCTCAACAGAATCCTACACGTCAAGCAGCCAGGACAGAGGGCAGGACCTAAAATGAGTCTCTCAGTCAGCATTTGAAGCTGAAGAATCTTTGCACCGTGGAGATGTGGCTCAGGCAGACTCCAAGTATACTTGGAGTCACAGATCTCCTTTTTACCTACAGCTTTCGCCGCTCTTCTGTGTCAGCTCCTTTCCCTCTCTCTAATGCATTGCTGGGAAAGGTCAAACCAGGAACTACTGCTTATATTCAGGCTGACAGAACCATCAGGAGAAAAATTCTCTCAAGCTAGAGCTGATATAGACAGCTACCACTGGGAAGCAAAGATGAGACAACACTGAGATACATACCCATGGCCTGATAGCGTGGGCTGATGGTGGTGGGATGATGGAGCACGAGAATCTCTGCTTCAAACTCCCAGGATGCTTGTGGATTCAGGCGGGGTGACACCATTACCATGCCTTTCCGGATGGAAGAACGCTTGATCTGAAAAGCAGAGACATAAAGAACCTTAGTGTGATTCTCCAGGGAAGATGATTGCTTCTCTACCTGACTGCATCCAGAAGGATCCTGAGGGATTTGACAGACATCAACTCGTGCTCACCAAAAGGCAAAGCCAGAGCCGTTCAGCAGCATGTAACGATGTTAAGCAACGGCTGCAAAACCCAAGATCAGCTGAAGTTTCTAAGAAGTTTTAGTTATAGTGCTGGGAATGCTGGACACGGACTCAGAACTGTTTTAACTCACTGATCCTTGAAAAGCAAAACACACACCCTGGTTGTACATTACCCAAGCAGATGATCTCTCCAAAAGCATGACGTCTGGTAATACAAAACAGTAAGACTGAACACATGAAGTTCGGTATAGATTAAACTACATCCCCTTAAAATCATCGCAGCTTCTACTGAGAGAAACCTTTCATCAGAGGAATCACATCAAATTTTGCTAATTTTTAAACCCCAAACCACACAGCTGGGTCCTATGAGTTGAGACAAATAGTGTAAATACCCTGCCTAGGCCACTAATGCAGTGATAGCACAAGACAAGACTTTTCTCGCAGTACCTCTGATTCGCTACACACTCCCAGCACTATTCCTCATTACCTCGGGTCCCACCACTACTACCTGGCAGCAGTCAGGTGGACCCACAGAGGTTCTATGGGATTTCATGGCTCTATGAAATGAGGCAGCTGAGGTTTGCAGAAGCAGTCTGACTGCAGCTGAACTCCAAGAGCGCTCTAAAATTAGGAGGGTGGTTCCTGTTCTGGGAGTCTGGAGCAGACCACCTCATCTCACCTTTTTCAAAGCAAAAGAGGCAGTCTGGCCTCCCCGCACTTCTTTGACGGGCATTCTCTTGCGGTGGATGGACTTGACAGCAATAGGTAAGAAGTTGCCAAGGGGATCTGGCCCCAGCAGCAGGGTGTCATTTAGCTTGATTAGGCCTCTCAGTGTCGTCCCCGACACAACTGTTCCTACACCCTATGCAAAAAAAACCCAAAACCAAGTCAGTAATTGGCATTACACGACCACGCTAGCAGAAGAGCTCTAGTATTCCCCTATCTAGGGAAGACGCCTTCTTCAACCTGAAAGAGGGAGTAGAAAATTCTTCAGACTCTGAAATAATTCTGCCCCTCTACTTTGCTCTTGTGAGACCCCCACCTGGAGTACTGCATCCAGCTCTGGAGCCCCCAATACAAGAATGACATGGATCTATTGGAGAAGGTCCAGAGCAGGGCCACAAAGATGATTAAAGGGCTGGAGCAACTCTCCTATGAGGACAGGCTGAGGGAGTTGGGTCTGTTCAGCCTGGAGAAGAGAAGGCTCCGTGAAGACCTTGTAGCAGCCTTCCAGCATCAGGAAAGCTGGAGAGGGTCTTTTCATAAGGGCGTGTGGTGACAGGACAAGGGGCAATGGTTTTAAACTAGAGCAGGGGAGATTCAGATTAGACATTAGGAAGAAGTTCTTTACCATGAGGGTGGTGAGACGCTGGATCGGGTTACCCAGAGAAGCTGTGGATGCCTCATCCCTGCAAGTGTTTAAGACCAAGCTGGGTGAGGCTTTGAGCAACCTGGTTTAGTGGGAGGCATCCCTGCCCATGGCAGGGAGTTGGAACTAGATGATCTCTAAGGTCCCTTTCAACTCAGGGCATTCTATGGTTCCATTCCAAATGCCAGGCCGCTTACCGGGACAGAGTAAGTATCATCTATCTGGAATTCTGCTGGCTCTTCTTCCCTATAACTGGTTCGCGGAGACAAGAGATTAAGAAACATCTTCAGCAAATCTAGGTTCTCCCCGGTGACATTTGAAATCTGGAAAATTGGGCACATCCTGTAATGGAAAATTGATGAAAATAGTTAGTTCACCTCCATGCCTGGAATTCCATGTGTAGGGAGACATCCAAAATCTTGGGACTGAATTCAATACACAGTGCTAGGAAGGGAGAGCCTGGCAAGAAGTCAGAGGCACAACATCCCATGTTTGAAAACCTGCAACACTGCCTCTGCCTTTTAATGACATTCATGAATAGGTGTAAAGTTCCAGGACTGAAGGAAGCCGAATACCCTGCCATCTTCCGCAGACTGCCAAGAAGCAGCCTCTCATTTCTCTCCGAGAGGGGAACACAAGCAGGTCAGTCTCAGAATCAACACATTCTTATGAAATCAACAACACACCACATGGCAGATGCAACCTTCACACATCTAGACAATGGGACTCTCTTTCTGAATCTTCTCACCCAGTCTCCAAATAGGATCGAAAGAGAAACGACTCTCCTCTACTCCCGTTACCTCTCTGAGCTGAAGTTGGAGGCTGTTACAATGACATCATCCTTGCTCTGAACCAGCACGGGAATCTTCCTGCACCCTGGGGACTTCAGCAGTCGCTGTAACAGCTTCAGGGTTTCTTAAAGGGTGAAACGAATATTGTTAGGGCAGCATCTCCTGTCTTTACAAATCGCTTTTGTGGGGGTCTCTTCCCGAAGGGAGACTGGTGCTCTTGCCACGAATAAGACAGGACAAGATGGCTAAAGGTGCGTGAACGAGACTGAGTTTGCTGCAGCCCAGGTGGGACTGAGGAGCCATTCCATCTTCCATTTCATGCCAGCTAGCCCGCTGCCAAGCGACACCGGACATGAACAGACATTCACGTTTCCATCTGCAAGTGCAATGCTGTGAAGCAGACATTTTCCAGCTGTCCATTAAACAGCTTTAAGTAGTTACGAAGTATTTTCTCTTCCTATAAGGGATTTTTCTTATTGAACTCAATGAAAACCAGCAGCAGGCAAGAATTGAAATATTTGAGAATAGGTGAATTAGAAATCAGTTTTGACCAAACACACCTCAACGTACTTTCCCTGGCAATCAACTTGCCCTAGAAGGTTAGAGAAGCATAAAAGCGGAAAAGATCATCATCACAGACCAGGAAAGTGTAGGCGGACCAGATACAGAAATAAATATTTTGGGACAAATCTCATGGCTCCCAACTTTGATCTTTTCCTTCTTTTTAATTTAGTTTATTTTCTAAACCTCCTATCTGTCAGCCAGCAGGGGCATTACCTGATGCACTAGCGTCAGCCTCTTGCAAACTGCCTTACAATAAATGAGGGGGGAACAAACAAAACAAAAGGCTAGGAAAAGCTTAAAAGAGCAAATCATTTATATTCTACAATTGCCATCCAATTAGACGTTTTTTTGTGAACAAATGATTGCCTATGGGAAAATAATGTTTTGGACACAGAAACACAAATGTCTAATCGTGCCATCTGCTCTTTGCAGATACACTTGAGCCAAATCTTGTGTCTATTTAATTTAAACAGAGGATGACACGCGGGTGGCTTCTCTCAAGAGCAGCTCCCTTCTCCTCACCCCGAATCAAACATTCTCCTCCTCCCCAGTTATTATCTTGTGGTTGGGTCTTACACTTATTTGCCAGACATCTATTATAGAGACATTTAGATTATCTTCAGATCACATGCGTCTGTTTACCTGAAACACATTTAAGATTTTCACAGTAATGAGCCAACCACAGACAGTAGCGGGAGCGTTCACTTTCCTGATTCTTAGGACTGATTATCAAAACAACCCAAAACGTTGCTCCTGTTAACCACAGCATGTTCCTGAAGGTGTGAGAAATGCGCCAAGAGAATTTGAAAGGCGAGAGTTAATCACAGTCAGGAAAGACGTCAAGCACAGGTGAAAGGGACGCTGCTGGGGTTAGAGGCGCTGATTTTAACCGCTGAGCAAAAAAGTCACTAGTCCCTGCTGCTCACTGCCATCCCTGCTTGTGTCTAGTCTGGTCCTGTTCCCATAGCCCACGTGGGCAGCTGCTTTGAACCGTGGTTCAGTAAGTGTTGTTGGTCAGTCAGACAGAGGAAGGAGCTGCTGTAATTTTGTCAGCATATCTGAGAAGGATGTAAAAAGCAGCTGCGCCCTTTGCCTAATGGCTGCTGGAGAACAAGTCTGATCAAAGCTTAATTAAGATCACGCTCAAACTGTGGGCAAGGAGGAAAGCAACTTTCAAGAGAACTTTTGGACTTTCTCTCCAGGCTTAAATACTCAGAGAGAAAGCAAAGCCACAACCCCAAGAGTATGCTTCTCCCCTTAAGAGTTCAATTAAGCAAAACCCCGTAGCAAACACTTTTGGGTTGCCCAGCTGAGTGCCCCAACTCGGGTCCTTTTGAAAGGGTGACTACAAATGAACTGCCTGCAAAATGGGCAAGGGAAAAGGATAGATTCTGGAAGGTGTTTAAAATGCAGTCAAAACCAGGTAAAGCATCTTTCCTCCAGCAGTAATTCCTCAACCCAAGCAGAGGACAACAGCACATACAGAGGTAAGAAACAGCCCTGGAGAGAGCTTGTAGGACTCACCTTGCAGGATGTTGGCAGGGCACATGTCAATCTTGGTCACCACAACAAAGACAGGAACATTAAGTGCAAGCGCCAGGCCTAAGTGCTCCTTGGTCATTCCAACGATCCCAGCGTTGCTGCCAACCTACACCAGGGGTACAAGACACGGTGATGGAAACATTCCTCCTGCAGTGAGCTGGGTTACAGAGGTCTTGTGTCGGACGTGATGAGGTTGCAGGCACATCAACAGGTCTGTATGAGCAGACTCAGCTTATTTTAAACGCTGTTCGACACCGGCTAAAGACTTCACTCCTCGATATTAGCAAGGTGTTCTAGAGATTAGAAAACTTTCAGCTTTCAAGGACCATATATCTCATATATCTTGGGCCTGCCTGAGACTGACAGTCCTGAGGCACTTGCCTCAGAGCCCTGGCCAGATGTTCACAGTGGCCGCTGCTCTCCACCTCTGAGGGATGCTGCTTCCCTCCACAACCCCACAAGGACTTCTAAGAATAATAAACAACAACAACAAAAAAACACAATAAAAATAAACAAACACAAATAAATAGTAGTAAATAAAATAACAAGTTGTGAGATATAAAATAAATAAATATTGATTAAAAAAAACACAATAAGAAAGAAGTTGAGGCCGTTAAAGCTGTGAACAGCCCTGCTCCTGTTGATACCGTACATCTTTCTGGTTACCTACCATAAGCATGCAGAAGTCAGGTAAATGTCCGGTCATGCCAAAGACAGTGGTTTTCAGGTACTTTTCATGACCAGCCAGGTCAATGAAAGTAATGACCTTGGTGGATTTCTCACAGATCTTTGTCCACTCCAAGCTGCCACCGTGGCTGTCGGGCTTGTTCACCACGTTGCCCTCGCTGTCAAAGCCCAGAATGTCATTGCCCACGCTGCTGGTGCGGCCGGACTCAATCTCGTGTTTATGACGGAAGAGTTTTTGCCGAGCAAAGCCTCGGCCATTGTCTAGTTCGCCGTGTGTCAAGACACCCAGCAACGTGCTCTTTCCTGCATCCACGTTGCCGACCACTGCTACCCTAGAGGGGAAAGGAAAAAGGAACCTGGTAAAATCTGATACCTGAAGAAACAAACTAGTAATCAATAAAACCCCCAAAGACGACCGGCTCTTGCAAATAACTAGTTTTTTTCCCCCCTAACCTTCATAAAAAGAGATTCAAAAATGTTGGACCTTCATAAGCAGAGCAGAGCTGAGATTCTTTCACAGTTATCAGTTAACAGCAGAGAACCCAGACTCTACGGATTAGAATGTGGAAAACTGTAGAAACATGCCACAGTGTCCAGAATACAGTCAGCTGAACCTGACATTGCTTGATGTCATAGAGAATCTCCCTCTTCCCACCCTAGTCTCTGCAATCCAACACACACGCTGTGGGAATTCAAAAGAAAGAAAGACTAAATCCCAACTTGGTCTAGATTAGCTCTGCCTTTTTAATATTCCTCATGTTTCAATAGCACCGGGTGCCAGGGAGTGCCTATAAATTCAAGGTGCTGCTCCCAGAAATGGAAAAATTCAAACAACAGTGAAACATTATAGGGGAAAACCCTGACCTACAGCAACCTCCTTCCTTGTCTCTGATAAAGCTGACTATTAAGGCTGCTGGCAAATGTTGGAAATCCATTCCATCCAGGTCTGGGCAGACTTTCAAGTCTTGTTATACATGCTATTATATGTCCATTAAAAAGTGACTTGAATCATCAGTCTTGGAACAGAATTGAACCCTTAGTTAAAATACTGTGTTCCAGCAGCGTGCGTATATGCACACACATACAGACACATGCGACTCTCTACAGGGACTCCGGCCCACAAAAAGATCCCCAAACTGGGAAGCTGTCACCCAGACAGCCACATCCCTCAGCTAAGCACAGGCAAGTCTCCACAAACAGTTTGTTCACAAAAGAGACAGCGACAACAACAAAAACGTAATTTCATTACCAAGGAGTGGTCAAGCTCAACTCCCTTTGTTGGGAAGCTATGACACCCAGACTTGAATCAGGGTTGCTAGCTCAGCAGAAGAGATGTCTCACGCGGTAAAAATGCAGCTGTGTTGCTCACTAACCCCGTCTCCACCCGGCTCCTCACCTGACCTCCAGGAAGTCGTTGTCACCCACGCGTTTCCGAACGAGGTAGTCGCGCACCTTGCCCCCTGCCTCCTGGTGCTCCCGCAGGAGGATCACGTCTGCCTCGATCTGTTCTGCCATGCTCTTCAATGTGGCATAGGATGCTTCCATGTCTGCCTCGCTCAGACCGTATTCAGTCCCATCTAGTAGGACGATGTCGAGGAGACAAAGGACAGTCAGTGAGCACCACCTTGCAACAGCCAGCAGCAGTGTCATTCTGCCTGGGACTTTCACACCGATTGGCATTTACACATGGACTGAGTAAACAGACATGTACACAGAGTGAGCACCCTTTGCCCAAAATGAAAAAGGACAGTCTTCGCTTTAAATCTTAAAAGATACTAAAAAAGCGCCATCTTTCACATAGAGGAGTTTTCTTCCTGATTTCCACGAGCAAATATTTAGGGATTGGCAAGAGAGAGACACATTTCTGCCCAACTCCCTTGCTTTGCATGCCGAACGTACTTTGTGCGCCATTTCCTTCAGTCAGATAAAACGTCTTCTCTCGCATTGCAATAACGGGAAAAGCATTAACAAAAGGAAAGCTCTGACTGAAATACCACCGCAACTAACCAGTGAATGTGGGACCAATTTAAACAGAGCAGCTTATTTTAGAAAGCCACATCCCAAGTGCACATTTTCTGCATGTCTGGCCTGTGCAGTGATTTCTTTAGCCCCCACGTACTCCAGTCAACACAATGTTTTTGGCATGTCTTGCTGCCCTCATCCCGGCACTTGAAAGAAATGCTGACAGCACACGAGGCCAGAAAAAAACAAGGAGGCATCACTGCCTCTGAACAGCCAACCCAAGTAAAGAGCTCGACAGTCAGAGCAAGCCAGTAGCAACTACCTTGACAGTTTAAAGGTCACCACATCTTTCAGCTTCTCTCCCAACCCAGCTGCTGAGAAGATGCACAGATTTGAGGCCATAATCTCCTCTGATGTTAAAAAACCCAATAAACAAAGGTGGAGAGTAACATAGCACCTGGATGACCAAAGCTATTGCTGTGTGCACATTCACACGCATGGCTGACTCAGCAGCAGCAACTGCAGTTTGCATGAACTAATCACCATTTTAACTACTGCACAGCTCCACAACAAGTAGAGTTACTGGGTGGTTTCCATCCCAGCTCATAAACTGGCTGAGAAGCTGTTGAGACAATGGGGAAAAAAAAAAGCACCACAGCTGGGGTCTTGGGTCACAGAAGGGGAATGAGAAGCAGGTAGGAGAGAGTAAGAGCCAAGGGAGAAAGGGAAGGGTCAGTAGTTATGAAGCAGTGAGCTTCCTGGCAGTATTCACTCACTTCACTGTCCTCTGAGGTGGGTATTCATGATGATCAAGATCACGGACACTTGAATGAGAAGGAGTGACAGTGGCAGGGATATAAAGATTTCTTTTCTGTTGGTTATTGCTTCCCATTTACAGAAAAGGTCCCCATCTTCCTTGACTATGCAGCAACCCAAAAAGCAGTTTGAGGTCATCTTTTATGAAACAAATGCCTACTTGTAAGCACATCACTGCAACAACCACCAGTTAACACCATCACAAGGTATCCTAGAAGAGAAAGCAGTTACTAGCCTGACTAGCTAGAGCAATGCTGCAGATGTGGTTGGTTACCCTTAACATCAAGGATTCAGACTACATGTGGGAAGCTCGCTTGGAGCATTATCCCTGTGATACTGGCGACGCGGCCACTGGCCATCTAACTCTGCCTTCTCTTCTATGTTGGCTGCTTTGCAAGACACCAAGAAAACACCAAAAGCACACAGTTCTGAGCTAAGACAACTCTTTCCCTCTATTATCTTAAGTCAACACTGGCACTGACGACCAGGGTTTTTCATTCTTCCTCAAACATAGTAACCAGCAGAATGTCTGAACATAACAACTTGATATCCAGCAGATGTCTAATACATTGGAAACAATGCCTTTAGCCTTAGGATAGCCATAAACAATTTATTTTTCTTCAGAAAAGAAACTCAATTTCAAAGCAAGGCCACGTTCAGCATCATTTTACCAGCATCAGATGCAAATATTCAAGCTGGGAAAAAGAATGGAAGGGTAATCCATGCTAACTTCTAAAATCTGCAAAAGGAAATGACTCTGGTCACACCCAAGATAGTGTGACAAAAAAGGCCTCATGGTGAGAAAAAGAAAACCTTTCACTCCATACTACAGACACACACTAACCAAAAAAATGTCGGCATCATGTATTTTGACCATCTGAAGTATATTCAATACATTCCCGTGGGGTAAAACTATTGTTATTTACAGTGGAGAAGTGAACAAAGCCAGATGGAACAAGACCTCCATCGGGCACTGAGGATGTCTGTACTAAGACTGTTACTGTAATTTCAGGTCCTTCATCTTTTCCTGGTGTGTCCAAACAATTTATGCCTTATTTCCACAAAAGAACCTGTACAATTTTATACACAAGATTGTTTCAGCTCCACTACATAGGACAGTTGCTGGCAGGAATAAAATAAAAGAATTCTTCCTACATGTTCTGCTACACTTTACAGAGGTTTCCAAGTTATTCTGGAGATGTAAGTATACCTTCTGCAGCAGCAAAGTTGAATGAACTAGGTTTTTCTGATAATTTTAGTGTTTTTTCTTGTTTTCCTGAGAAAGTTATACTCACCTGATCCTTGACCAATGACATAGATGGTCTCCCCACACCCCTCATCAATTCTTTCTGACATCTGCCGGAGCAAACTGTCATACTGCTCTGAAGTTGGACTCACCATCACCAGCTGGAAAAAAAGATTAAATACCCATTTGCAGATGTCAAACAAAGAATTACAAAGCCAGCTTCAGTTATAAGTACAATGAATGCATGTGCTTTACTGAAAGAGAAGAGCTCTTTTTCAAGGACTGCTTTCTGGTGGTTTGTTTTTGTTCTCTCTCTTTTTTTTTTTCTTAATCAGCTTCACTGACAACTACTTCCTTGTGACACTGCACAAAGTTATTTGTCTGAGCTCAGAGTTCATTTATGTTGGAAGATACACTTCAAAGCAAATAAAAATACCAAGCATCTCATTTTGAAGTACCTAGTGTTTAAAAGCCACATGTAAGTGAACATCCCACTTCTGTGTAATACATGTTTCCACGCAAGGAAAACAGAAAGGGGAAGAGGTATTTTCTCCAAAGAAATTCCGTAGCTGGGTACTCCAGAGTCTCCACTGCACAGAGTGCTGCTGCTTCCCGAAAGCATGACGGGACAGCCAGAGGGAGCCAGCCAGACCACACTGCAGAGCACACCAAGGCACCAAAACATAGAGCATCTCATAAGTCTTCCACATACTTCATTTCCCCTTTTGTTTTCTGAAGGGACAGAGGGGAAGGAGAAAAATAACCATTATCTTCAAACTCCTAACAAAACTTCAGGTACAGCGCTGAGAGTCAGACCCACAAAGCAGTTTGTATGAGCAAATTTGGACGTGTGTCCGGTGGAGAGCTGCAGTTTTGCAAGCCAGTAACTGCATTACCCACAAGCTTTGACTACAGCAATTGCAACAACCACAACTTCCTTTGCCCTTCCCTGCAGAGGCATCAAGAGGAGGAAAAAGTGGACAAAACCAAAGCAGAAAATGGGAACAAGTGCTTCAGGAAGGATTCTTAGGACAGAATGGCATAGCACCATTTCTGGCAAAAACCTGTGTTACTCAGAGTACAGCTGAGGACACTTGCACAGAGTGGCCGCAATGGTGGTGTAGCAGTGGTGGGCCAAGGAGACCCTCACCACTCATTCAGGACTGATGGGCTACCTGCTCTCCGGCTGCCCCCATGGTTATAAATTTGTCGGTGGCCGAGTGCCCTGCTACAGCGGCTCAAGCTGTTGCAACTGAGATAGGCATTTCTCTTAAAAAGGTGCTTTTAGTCAAAGTTGTCGAGGCTGTCACCTACCGATAGCCCTACGGGTAGGGAAGCCTGTGCCGTGGAAATCCGCACTTCCACTAGCTGTCCTTACACGCGTGTTCCAAAATCGTGGCCAGAAAGATGTACTTCCTTTCACTACGCACTGAGACCAGTCTGAAATCTGTGCTAGATTTGCCTAAAACACACTGTTTACAGCAGTTCACATCTTCAAGCCTGCCCAACATTGTCTCCTAACACTGCCTGTCTCGCTAGTCCAGCTAACACCACATGTATTCAAGGAGGAACTTGCTTTACCACCTACTAGTACTATGTGGTTGAAGATCTTTATTCAATATTTGGTGTGTAAGGGAACCCAAAACCCCACAAATAACGCTTATGCAGCTTCCAAAACCGTAACGATGCATGCGTCAGAAAAACTGAAGCACAGACAGCAAGCGCTGGTTAGAAGATTTAAAGCAGCCAGAGCAACACTTTCCTCAACTGTCAAGGGTCACACAGAGCACAACTGTGTCTGCACAGGCCACACAAGAGAGACAATCACCTTCACATGCCTCTTCCAGGCACAAGCCCTACCTAAGCCTTTTAAATACTTAGCGTGGCCTGCAAAGGGTAGCAAAGCACTCTCATCTGGAAGGCCACGCAGTCTTTCTGTTTGATTCTGCAAAGGACTGAGTTTTGCCCTTAATTCATTGTACTTTTGGTTTCGTTTTCTTCTTAAAGCAGACCACTGGACGTAAATGCGTTGAGAGGGCTAACAGGCAACTGTTCCGGGGCTTGGTCGGGACGGGAATGGAGGGCTGTGTGTTGACGTGTAGGGCTTGTTCTGCCCAGCAAGCACTTTCGGGCATTCCTGGAAGCACAGCAGACAGGCTTACTGTTTGAGGCTGGTGCGCCAGCACACATCAGGGACTCAGGAAGATCTATTAAGCAGGCTGTCATACACATAACCACCAAGCAAATAACAGGAGCCACCAGTGCCGAGACACACCAACTTTCGTTTCTTCAAGTCTCATCATCGGTTTTGTTCTTCTACCAGTTCAAACGCTTCAGCAGCGCGTGCAGCCAGGGCACTGCCTAAAGTGCCAGAGGACATTCAAGCTGAGCAGCTCACTGTAGCCTTTCCTCACAGTGCCAGGCAGGCGGGCTGGGGGCTCAAACAAGATGCTACCCACACACATCAGCTAAAAACATTGTTCTCCCATCTTGCTGATTTCGCTGCCATGCAGAAGGGTGTTCCAGTGGTGGACTGCCTCCAAAGCCTGCCCTGGGGCCGATGAAGCTTACAGGTGATATGATAGAGCACAACGTCAAGAAGGACATGTAGGACAAACGGCAGCTTTCATGGATCGCGCCTTCAGACGCCGTTCTGTATTTCTAGCGGCTGTTTCCGCAGCCTGCAGCCTCCAGCCAGTTCTGCTCTTTCCTAGGCCACTGAAAGACTTGCCATTTTGAAGATCTCTTTAGCTTCCTGGACAGAGAGCGCCTGTTCTTTGCCATCTCCTTGGTCGGACCTCTCAGCTTTTTTTGCTATTCGACTTTGAGAAATCCCCTCCATGCTTGCACTATGCATTTGCGTTCTTCTGGGGTTTTCCCAAAGTCAAAAATGTTCGCTTTTGTTCTTTCCACTTTGCGAGGCACTGAGCAATTAACGGGAGGAGCCACAGGGGTCTCTCAACCTCAGATTTCCTGTAAGGCAAAAAAGTAACAACCAGTTACTCTTTTATCCTTGTAACAGCAGAAAGAAATTTATCTCACAAGTTTGAGATTCCATCTCTAAAGTCCCTTCCCAATCTCTGGGGAAGGGTGGCTTTTCCCACCTTATCCTCCGATCAGTTTTGAGATTAGCACATACCAGAGGTGGGTAATAGCTACAGCTGTTTGAACTTACTCCAGGGGGACAAGTTGGACTGTGCCATTCTGCACTGCCCAACAGTGAGCAAGAGGCCATACTATCAATTAACAGCAACTTCGAGACATCAGCGAGATTGAGCTCAAATTATATCAGCACTACTACAGTCAATCCTTACATCAGAAGCATCCTATATCCACAAGGCTGACAAACTGTAAAGATTAAGGGCAAACCAAATACTATGTGGTACTTAGTGCTGCCCTTATTGGAGTAACACAGCATGATATTTTGCATGGTTGGAAGGCAATTAGCAGCCATTGGGAAGTCAGGGGAAAGGCACCTTCTGTAATGTCATATTTTGCTTTCTATTTCCTGTGGACATACATAGTTCAAGTGCTATTAATGTTCTGTTGTTGGTGTAGATCTAATAAAAGTATCAGCTTCACTAATAGCCTTGTGTGATACCGTTTTGACCTGAAAGATGATTGCCACTGCAGTGTGATAGTACTGAAGGGAAAACAAACACCCACGATAATGAATTTGTGCTGATAAATGGAACTGTCTGCTTGACCAGCTGACAAGGTGCATTTGATAACCGAAGCCTAAAGTGTTCCTCTCTAAAAAGAGCACACCTTTTACAACGAACGCACCAGGAGAAAAGCACCTAACACAGCGAGGGGGTGGGTCAGACCAGGACAGAAGTAGCAGGTAGCAAACAAATGGACTGCAGTGTGAATCACCATTTTAAGCAAGAATTGGAGGGTAGCAATTCAACTGGGAAAACAGAAAAGATGGGGGGATCAGGGGCATGGGAGGGCAGGTTAGCTACTGCATTCTCACCATATGGGATTGCTTGTTTAGAGCACGTAGCAGGAGACTAACCTGGGGACAGGGGGCAGAACTCGTAGTCTTAGCTCTTCTCCAAGGTGAAAGGTCTAAGGAAACTGCGTTGCTGTACGGAAAATAACTTGTAATAAAGGTTGAAAAAAAATCTTACCTATCGCCTCTATAGCGCCTGCAGATTTCTAGGAACGGAAGACAGGCTGACAGCACAAATGGAGTTCGTGGGCGAAAAGCATTCCTCTTTCTTCGTCAGAGTTTTGGTCAGGTTCCTGGCTGTTTAGAACCAGTGATACAGCCCTTGGTGTTCTCCTGGGCCCTCTTCCACATCAGCCACGTCCAAGAAAACGCACAGATCGATATTGGCATCCTGTATCAAAATCTTGTCCAGCTCATTAATGCACAAACAAGTGGCTCAATAAATACTGCAGGTTTGATTTCTGTTCTTTACTGTATTTTATCTTCATAACATTTGTTTTAAATATACAGTCAACCCTTCAAAAATAAAAGTTTCTGTATTCACACACCACAGTTCCTCTTCATTTCTCCACAGAGGACATAAAAAATCCAGGACTTTTGGAACAACTCCAGCTGGAACTATGAAGATGAGGGATGGCAGAAAATCAGGAGGAAACACCAGCTATGCTGGCTTCTGGATCACATAATCACAAGAGGACTGAACCAAACTGTCAGGAGACTTCAGAGAGTGGGAGATGACAAGACAATATATCAAATCCTTGGCAGCAAAAAGGTATCGGTCAATTGGGACAAAATAGAAGATGGTGCGGAAAGGCAGCTATTGTCTGTGGTGGGCTCTGGCATGCACATGTTACTACAATGTACCTTCCAAAAGATGGAAGTGAGAACGGACTCTGACAGCAACAAGACTACCACACAGTTTTGTCACTCGAATCCTAGAAAGGAACTGCACAAGGTGAACAAATGTTTTAGTGCTGACTTAACTTGGCTTGCAAGAGCAAGGAACCCTTGTCGCTGAGCCCTTGCGCTCAAAAATTACGAGCTCTGACCTGCTTTTAAGATTGTGAAGAAAGCCCCAGGAACTTGTAGGACTGGCAGTAGAGATAACTACAGAGAACCAGCGCAGAGGGAAAACGTTAGTGAGACATTAAAGCAGCTGTCAGCTTCAAACCCCGCACTTGCTGAGAGGATGCAACACCCGCTGCAGGCACTTCCCCGGGGTTGCCCAGGAGGAGAGAAAGCAGGGCGGACAAGCTTGCCAGCACCCTCCTCTCCCGACCAGGGCACAGCTCGCTCTAAGCTCTTCATAGCTCAACTTTACTACGCTTCTCCCAGCCTCTACCCAAGGCATGGCGGGCTCTGCTGTCCGGCCCTCCTCGCCCTAACAGGTGATGTTTGGGCTGGGGGAGAGCCCCTGGGATCCAACTGCAGCCCGCGGGGGAGGTGTCTACCCCCCATCCCGGAGGACGCAGCGGGGGCCGCCAGCCCCTCGCTCACCTGAGATGAGGGGAGCGGCCGGCCCGGGCTGTCGGGCTGTCCCCGGCTGATGGGCCGCCCC
>VWZK01005739.1:676227-689278 GCA_013396935.1 Baryphthengus martii | reverse complement strand
CCTGGGAAGCGGCTGCGGCCCGGGTCGGTGGTGTCGGTGGTGACTGTGGTGCGAGCGCGGAGTGGGGAGGGCCGGGGTGGGAAGGTGCGAGGCAGGCCTGGGGTCCGGTCCCGCCTGCTGCCTGCCCTCCCCACGGGCTTTGTGCTGCCTCTTGTCATTGCTAATGGAGACTTCCCTTTGTCGGAGTGCAGGGTGACTTGTGAGGAATTGCCTTCCCTGAAGCCTGGACCTGTTATTTTTTTTGCGTGGCCTAGCAAGAAGCGGTTTCCTTTCCCGAGCTGTTGGCATCTTCTTGCCTGGATTCAGTCATTCCCAAAGGAATGGAGGAATGCAGTTGATCGGTCCTTAACCACCCTCTGCTCCCATAGGCAGCACCAGAAGCTGGCTTCATTTTCTCTGCTTTGGCACTTTGGGGGCGGGCCTCTCTTTGTTACCTGCTCTGGGCACCTTTTTAGTGACACTATAGACCAAAGGAGATGGAAGAAAAGGAGCGATGTGATAAATTCCAGCCGGTACCTTTAGACTAAGGGGATTTATATCTTTTGACGTTGTGGGTTTTTTTTCTGTGGGGGGTGGGGAGGGAAGGAAGTACTACATTTTATGGGGTATAGGAGGAGGGAGGAAAAGTATGTTGCAGATCTTTATGTGGTTTTTAAAACCAGCTATCAGAGGCAATTACTGAATAAACTGAAGCACAAGAGGAGGGTTTGTGAGCTGGAAGCAGTGCTAGCCTGTAAAAGAAAGGGGCAGTGGGCTGCTGTTGTGACTGTGGAGGAAGAAACTTCAGCCTCCTTCATTTCTCACCACCTACTCTCCATCCACCCTACGCGAAAATGAGTTGCGTGCCATGGAAAGGTGACAAGACCAAATCGGAATCACCAGAGCCACCCCAGCTACCGCCACTGCATATTTACCATGAGAAGCAGCGTAGGGAGCTGTGTGCCCTCCATGCCCTCAACAATGTCTTCCAGGACAGCAACGCCTTCACTAGGGAAACCCTGCAGGAGATTTTTCAGAGGTAGGATACTCTCTGCACTGGCGTTAGCTTCCCCTTGGCCTCTGTTGCTTGGAGGAATTTTCAGATCTTATTTGGGGGGAAAATAGAGCAAAGAAGGGGTTCAGAGTATGACACTACCCTGAACGTAGCTTCTTTTTTAAAGACACACCCCCCCTTTTTTTTCTTTTCCCTCTCTTGTGCAGAAATTCTTTTTACTTGTTTCTTAAACTATTCTAGCTGCCAATTTTGGGTCCAAGGGTTTTGTTGCAGATGCTGTCTTGTGGTTGAACTGCTGTCTTCTCTCCTACTCATTTTAATACATCTTCTACCCATCTTCCATATTTTTGCCCCTGCCTCATGTAGATACATTATCTCGATCTTAATAAGAGATTTTGGGATTGCCTTGGGAGTGTGAAAGCAATAGGACTAACAAATGGGTCATCATAAAAACTTACTGATTTAGTATTGCAGCACTTTTAGAGTTTTTCGGAAACGGGGAGTTTTGCCAAATGAGCAGCTCCTTATTCAGGTAGTTAAATTCTTCAAATACCATGTTGGTCTTTTTTTTTTCATGCAGCAAGATCCTACGTACTCTGTCAAACTGGATTTAATTTCAGTAGCTAGACCCTCATTCCCAGTGGCATTGTTAAATGTTTCCCAGGAGCTTCAGATGATTAATAAAAGCGTTTTTGAGTTTTACTGAGATAAATGTAAATTATTGATGTGCCTGTAAAACAGTCGATCTTTTGCTCGGTGTTTACTTTATGCTGTTTCGTCGCTTTATGGAGGTTCCGAGTGGAGTAATCAAATAGGAAATGGGATCTCCTCTGGTACTTAATCTGCGAATGTTGTACTTTTTGCTTAAGTTAATCTCGAACAGCCGCTGCCAGCAGTTGATGGCATCTTGTTTGTGACAGGTAGGCAGTCACGCTTTGTGACAGAGCTTACGCAGGTACTGTTGGACTAGGCTGCCGCGGTACCTAACTGTGCCTGTTGCTGCTGTCCTGAACACCGGCAGCTTTATGGGACTGGTGCTTGACTCGTCAAACACGTGCCTGTCTTTGGCAGAAGAAATGTGGTGTTGGACAGCGGAAAATACCAAATTGAAACGCTGTTTGCGGTAGTGTTGAGCAAAAAATTCCTGTTGGTAAAGTGGAGCTGCTCCATGGCAGGCTCAAGGCTCTCTTTGTCCAGTGTAAAGACGCTACTGTTTTGTTCCAGAGCGGCAATTGTCAGAATCTTAATCGCGGATGGATTGCTATTGGCCTGAAGCAAACAAAGGCAGTTCATGTGGTAGAAAGAGTGTGATGATCTAATTAGTTGGTTTTCATTGGGTTTGGTGAGAGAGAATTAGTGTGCAGCATGAAACCTCTCAGAAAGAGCTGGGATGTTAATCTTGTTGAACCTCTTGCCCCAGAAGGGAGAATTTGTCATTGATTCTCACCTGGTTCTTTCTTGTTCCATCCTCATATTTGGATCAGGATACACAGACTGATTGAGCCCCACAGTACTGCGGAAATATATGTGGAAATTCCTCTCAGCAGTGGATGAACTATAAGCCTATGCATAAGAATTGCCGCTATCTTTGCATCTTTGTTGGGTTACTGATGGTGTCTAACTCTTTGACTTGCCTTTACGAAGGGTGGATTTAGCTGCCCTTTATACATCGTTTTTCCGTGTGTCTTTCCGTGTGTTTAGTCATACTCTGTGTGTTGATGGCTCTGATAAAGGACTGATGAATATTTTTTATAAGCTACAAAAACATTGTGAGGTGTGATTTTTATTTTTTTTAAACCCAGTGTTGACAAGGTAACGAGATCACAAATAAGCTTAAGCTTTCTGTAGCTTTTACCACATCCCTTGAAGAACGGTTGAACTGCATTGCTTAACCATTAGTCTCCCTTTTGCCGCATCCCGTTGCGTTAAGGCCGGTGTAGTCTGATCAATATAATCTCAAGTGCATGGCAAAACGTGGTTCAAGCTCCCCTCTGATTTTGTAGTCCTTCCTCTCTGCTGTCCTCTAATACAAGAAACGTCTTTTTGACATTCCTCTGGCTTTTGTTGCAGGAAGTAAGATTGCATGTTCCGAATGTCGTGTGGGGATACAAACAAAATCTCTTCGCTTTGCTGGAGTCTGTATGTTGAGACTTGGTTAGGAAAGACAACTGTGTACAGAAATCTTAGAGCCTGTTGTGTTAATACAACATGTAGATGAAAGTTTCTGACTTAAAAACTTCAGGAGGATGATTACCTGGATTTCTGTCCAACTTTGTCAGTCTTCCTCTGCTTAATGTCTAGATTAAAATTAACTTTGGGGAGGCAATTTAATTTCTTATCTAATCAGAATCCTTCAGCTGCTGATTGTAGACCCTATTTGGGTGTGTGGGAGTGGAGACATTGAGGTGATTCCTGGTGAGCGCTCACAGTTATCAGTGCTTTGAATGTGTCACCTCTGCTGGTCTCTTCTTCTTGTTTCTGCGGCTTTGAAAATTACGAGAAGGAACAAAGATAAATAAACGTGTTCTTTCAGCTCTCAGATAAGCTTGTCTCTGGAAAACCGTGCCACAAGAGGGTGCTTGTGCAACCCGAAGGGCCCTCTTAATTGAAAGGCTTTCCTGGCTCGCTGGCACTCAGGAGCGTTAACAGCTTGAAGCAAAGACCTTGAGGAATTAGTTGTAGCCAAGTGATCTTTCTTTGTGGAGATGCTGGAAGAGCTGTGACAAGCTATAGTCGCATCTCTGTGATTAGGAAAATACAGCAGAGCTTTGGAGACTGGAAACCGTGATTGTGTGAAAATGTCGCTGCCTCGGTGGGAAATGCCCCGCAGTGGGTATTAATAGCTTTTCCTGTTACTACGTTGTTCCGGACTCTTCTCCCTTCTGTAGTTAAGTCCCTTCCCAGGCTGTTCTGCTGTGGTCTGCTCCACCGAACGAAAACTCACAGCTGATGCAAAAAGCTACCTGTCCAGCTTTGGTTGCTCTGGAACTCGCTACTCAATCCGTTGTTCTGTTTTTCCTGTCGAAAGCTTGACATTGCCAGGGGAAGAATGCAGAAGGACTGAGGGATTTTCACTGGATTAAATACGCCTGCAGAACTTGCACTATGCTAAAGGCCCAGTGAAGAACTTGCGGGAACGTCAGGAGTTCGGGGCGATGGAGAGGCAGGGGAAACGTGGATGTTTGGATGATATGAAACATCTGAACCTTGTGCTAGCAGAGCTAATCGAGTCCTTACCAATCAAAAGAGCAACTCATCACAATAAAACTGATCTCAGGCTCAACTTTCTTTGGTTTGGCATTGCATGACTGTGGTGTTCTCTGTTCCCAGGTTTCCCCCAGTGCTGACTCTTGCAGCTGTTGAAGCCTGTCTGTCACCTTCCTCATAATTCGTTCCCTCATTGTTTCCTCTCCTTACAAAATTTCTTGGGGAGCGTTGGGGGAGAACATAAAACAATACAAGTGGCTAACTGGACAGTTTTGCCATATGTCTCCATATTTTATGTCTTGCATCTATTATCCGCTTTTGTGCAAAGGCTCTCTTCTGGTTTCGCACATAACACGATGGACCGTGATTCTGGATTTTTAGATGCTGTAGTGATGCACGTGATGTCTAGGCAAGATTATGGGTTAAAGCTGAAGAGCTTTGTTTGCAACAAGGCTATCTGTTTAGATACCTACAGCAACATATATTTTGGTTTTTGTCGTATAGCAAAGGCAATGCTTTAGACAGCTCGCAAATATCTTCACAGCCTTGTGTCTCAATACTTCTTTCATTTACCAGTGAGGAGTGGGGGAGAACAACCTCTTGTGCGGTCAGCCTGCCCTGCCTCTTGTTGTCACATCCAGTCATCAAGATCAGTGTTGGCTGTTGAACTCTTGAAATTATGGTAGTTGCTGTTCTAAATGGTGAACCGGCATTTACTCCAACCATGAATTGAGGAAAAAATAATTGGAGCATCCTTCCGAAGTACCAGTTCAAGGAGGGGAAGAAGAGCTTTCTGCTTTGAGGTCTCTCTCGCATCAGAGCCAGGATCTTTGGAGGGTTTTTTACCTTGAAGTTAATGCATTATTTTGTTCTCTCAACCCCTTAGTGGGAGTGATAAGGGGGAAGGGAATAGAATCATGGGCTAGATTGGTTTGGAAGGGACCTTTTCAGGGGTTTTGTGTTTAAATACAAAATGAACTTCAAATTATACAGCAGGTAGCCTTTTCCAACTGTGGCATGGAGGTTTGGCGAACGCACGCTAGAACAGTCTCCTGTTCTGCTTGCAGGTTGTCTCCCAACACCATGGTGACACCCCACAAGAAAAGCATGCTGGGAAACGGAAACTATGATGTGAACGTGATCATGGCAGCACTTCAGACCAAAGGCTATGAGGCGGTTTGGTGGGACAAGCGCAGGTACTGAGAAGTCGGGTAATTCTGGAGATGGCCGCTGCTTATAGAAAACGAGAAAGAGATGAATTTAAAGTACCAGAATATAATTTTACCGCTGTCTTGTTTTATATGCTCTTCCAGGGATGTTAATGTCATTGCCCTGTCTAATGTGATGGGCTTCATCATGAATCTGCCCTCCAGCCTTTGCTGGGGTCCCTTGAAGCTTCCTCTCAAGCGACAGCACTGGATCTGCGTCCGGGAGGTGGGAGGTACCTACTACAACCTCGACTCCAAACTCAAGGTGCCCGAGTGGATTGGAGGTGAAAGTGAGCTCAGGTAGGACTTTCTGTTCCTCCTCAAAACCTTCCCTGTTGGAAGCTGGGAATTTGTCCTTAAACAGTTAGCAATTGAAATATTTATTGTTCGCCTTCAGTAACCGAGATTTGAGAGTAATAAGGTTCTCCGCTTGGATTTATAGCCCACTTGCGCAGAGCTTGGAAAATACTTTTGGCAGCGGCGTTCTCTGCAAGCTGAGGAGAGCCTGGCTTTGTCTCTTACATAGCTGGCTCTGTCACTAGTAGTGAAGGTCTGGTATTAGCGAGTGACACCCGCAAAGAGATGCGCTGTGCCTCGTGATCTCCTCAAAACGCAGGAAGGTCTCCTCAAAACACAGGAGGAGGATCAGCGTTGCTTTGCCTCTCTAGCAGCGATCTGTGTGTATGTTTCCAGGCTAAAAGTGCAGCCTCATCCCTGACACCAGTGTAGGCTGCTGGTTGGGAATCGCTTGCCTGTGAGCCTACGCCGCACTTCTGGCTTGACTCTCTGCCCCTCTTGCATCTTAACACGAGATGGTCGGTGTAATTACTTTGCCTGTAGAGTCTCACCTGCTCTTAGCGGCTGTTTAGCTTCCATCCCATCTTGTTCTAGAGCCTACTGGCAGCTTTGCTGTCTTGACTAGACTTGTTGTGGGGTAGGGATTGCACATGAGCAGTGTTTGCAGAGCCTACCGTGCCACTGAGGTCTTGGTAAAGCAAATGTCGACCTTCTCTAACTTCTGAAATAAAGTAACAGAGTTGTGGAACTACTGTGCAGAGCTTCTGGTGGATTTTACCTTGGGTATGCTGTTCTTCAGCAGTAAATAAGGGCTTCCTATATAGGGAATTTTTGAAAACTGGGCCAAAAGATATCAGAGAAGAATGTTGGTTTGACTTCCATAGTTATTGGAGATAGTACAATTCTGGTATTAGAAACAGCTTATGGGCAAAAAGGGGCTGCAGTACTGTGTCCCAGGTGGTACGTTGCCACTACAACCTGCAACAAGGACATCTAAACGATGGGTCTGTTTTTTGACACAGTTATTCCAGATTTGTTAGAATTAATTTAAAATACAGTTGGGATTCTTGATCTTGGAGGTCTGAAGAAACTGAACTTGTTTTTAATGCTATTTTGTCACCTTGGAAAACTGGAAAGTGGAATCTGTATAGACTTTGCTGAGGTTAAGATGATGTATACTTAATTTGGTGGGCAAAAGTATTTTCTGGGCAAAGTTGTGTTGAATGTAGTGTGGCAATTTTAGTATCCATTTGTGTGTTTTTGTTTGTTTGGGTTTTTTGTCAGAAAATAACTGAAGACAGTGAGCAGAGCTTTCCTCCCATTTTTATATTTGCATAGTTGCATGTAGTTGTTGTAGAAGACGACAAAGTTCGACGTTCAGCAACACTTCTGTTTCTTTTTATGATAGGAAATTTCTGAAACACCAGCTGAGAGGAAAGAACTGTGAACTCCTGCTGGTGGTGCCAGAGGAGGTGGAAGCACATCAGAGCTGGAGAGCTGACGTGTGACCTCAGACTGACTCCGTCCTCCCACTACAGCTCTGCCCCTTAACTGAACTCCTGACATCCTGAAACCTGGATCATGGGTGCCCCGACTCTTCTCGTCTGGAATTTCCTTTGTTAGGCTCTTCTCTTCCTTTCTTGGTGCAATAGGGCGACAGCGTAGGACACTGCCGGGGGCGGTGGGTGGGTGGGGAAGAATTGAGGGCAGAGTGGAGGAAACTGGAAGCCAATCACTTTAATTGCAAAGGCAGATGAGCTGCGTGCCCTTGGGCCGGCCAGAAGGCATCACGCGCTCCTTAAAACCAGGCTTTGGGGCTATAGGGTGTCTGGAAGCCTCTGGCCTCCCTTTCTGCACGTGGCTGAAGGCTGCCTGTGGTGGGACGCTGCTCCCTCTGGGGCTTGCCAGGGAGGAGCAGGGGCTGAGCACACTGCCGCCTCTCCCTCCAAAACAAGTCGTCGTGAAGATGTTCGCAATTCCCAAGGGTCTCTCAGGACACTCTCAAACACTAGGGATGGTACGGTGCTCAGCACGACCCTCTGCTTCTTAGGGGTGGTTTGTGCCAGGAATTAGAAAACAGTAATAAAAACCAGTGTCATCTTTCAAGAAATTCTTTGGGTAGCTAGAGGATTCTTCCCCAGCATCTCCAGGGACGTCTGTACATAGGGAGCCGTTGTTCGGCAGCACGTGGCTGGCGAAGGTGACGTGGAAACGGCAAGCGCAGGCTAATTGAGGAGTATCGAGTTTCTGGACTGGAGAGAAGCTGTAGTCTGCTTGGGTTTCTTTGTGCTACGTTGTTGTTTTATTTGGGTTTTTTCTTTTTTTAACATCTATTTTGTTTTTCTGTGTGGTCACCCAGTAGTTTAGGGGCTGCTCAGAGAGAGGTTTTGCGAGGAATTACTTCCCTTTTATTTCCCTCTTTCCAGAAATCTAGCCCCCAGTCACGAATGCCATGCAAAATATCCCAGAAAGAGATAAAGTTACAACAAAAAAAATCATCTGAGGAGGGAAGCCTTTATAACAGTCGATTCTTGCCCTTTTTACAGTTACTAGGCAACGATGTGGGAGATGCAGAGGGTCCCCCAGAACCTTTGGGTGTTAGAGACTCCTTGGCCTGGTAATTAAACCAACCTCTCTTTTTGTGTTGGCCGACAAACATTCCGTTAATGGACAAATTGCTTTTTCCTCCCCTCCCTTCCGTGGGGAAGAGTGACAAGACATGGAGGCATCAAGAGGAACCTCTCCCAGCTCTTTCCTAGTCACTTGGGCAAGGTGTAGCTCAGCCACACCTTCCACAGCAGGAAGAGGAACCGCTCAATTTGGAACAGACTCTGTGATGTTTAGTGCGCCCCGGCTGAGCTGCCATTTGCTTCCCACCTTTACACGTGGGATGCCTCTGTTCAACAGCAATCTCTGGGACACGACGGAGCTCGAAGGATCTCACTCCATCACGCGGGAAGGAGTCTCACTACTGGTGTTTGCGCTTGTGAAAAGCGGGGTTGTCACTACCTTTTCTCAGTTCCTTTTCTCTCGAGAGCTCTGAAAGCGCATGATCAGGTGCTCGGAGCTGAGACACCACCAAATCACACCTTCCTAACAGAGAGCAGAGGCCACCTGACGACAGGACGATGCTGTTGACTGACCCCTGGACACCTGGCAGGTGTCACTTTGCAGCCTTTTGAGCACAGCCTCCCGCAGTCAAGGGCGCAAATGGCTCTTGGGTTTTAAAGACCCGATGTTTCTAGAAGTCCTATTTCGTAACACATTCCAATGACTGATACCAGCTGGCAGAGTTTTTAAACGCTTGACAGGCAGGATGCGCAGCCGGCCGGCATTCTGCTCCTGACTTGAAGCCATTTCTTCAGGGGGGGTGGGGGGGAGAGTAAATCTCAACAGCAACGTTTTCTATGCTGATTGAAGTCGCACTTTGGAGAAACCCCGTTTGCATGGAAACTGCAAGCCAACGGATCAGTGCACAATATGCAAAGATGTTTTAAAATACTTTGGGGCTATTTTCCTCTCCTTGTACATCAGCTCCTTTCCCGGGGTGGGGGACAGGACGTGGTGTGATCCAGATGCTCAGGTAAAGGGAAAACGTTTGATCACACCCCTGCAGGAGGTGAGGCTGCCCTGCCCGAGAGGCTGGGCCAAGCCCCACCGCTTGGGAGGGAGAAAGCCCGTGTTTTGTTTTCTTGCTTGTTTGGTTTTGTTAGAGCCTCGTCTTGGGTTTGTTTACAGAGATGTTATTTTGTTTAACCAAATATTAAAAATGGAAAAAATGTTTCCATATAAATGTCCTATCACTTCTGTATGTTCAACTGAATTGTTCTGTAACAAAGTATGTAAAGGAAAAATAAATTTTTTTTTCCTTTGGTTATAAAACTGCTAACAGTCTGTCAGTTGTTAACCTTGAAGTCGGTCACTGATGCTGAGGTAGAGTCACCTCTAAGAACTCCCTCGAGCTTTCTCTGTCATCTGAAGGGGGTATCCATCCCTTCCCCCCCTGCCACGCACGGAAGGGTCTCTACACGCACCACCACTGACAGCTCTAAAAGAACTGAGCCTCCCTCAAAGATGTCTATTAAAACCACACTGCTCAGGTTGGATTTATTTAATATTCAATACAAAAAATACGCAGCCGATACCTGCTTTCTGCGGCAGAGGATCAGCGCAGACGTGATCGTCTTGAACCTGGCCTGCTGCTCCCTCGGTTCTTAGGCGCGCGCACACACACAGGCGTGAAGTTGCAGTGAAAGTATTTTTGCAGATGCATCTTCCCAGAGTGTTTTCCGTGGGTACAGCCACCCACACCCCTCCTGCCTCGGCTTCGCCGGGAAAAGTCGCTCCTTCTCCCGTCACCGGCGTCCTTTGGCTCCAAGTCAGCCAGGAAAGGATTGGTTTTTGTCTGACTGCTGCCTTTCGAGGCCTGACCTGTGCCCCAGAGTGGTTTTGTGCGGGGCAAGGAGGCTGGAAAAGGAACTCTCTTCCCAGTTCCAGTCTGTAACCGGTTATAGCATACTGATTGAATAAAAGGAAAGGCTCATGACTTCTATGGAGGAGGATGCAGACGGAAGCTGTCATCAGGTCCAGAGAGGGGGCTTCCCCACCTCATTACAAACAGGTCAATGTCCCAAAGGAGAACCGAAAATAAAAACCAACGGAAAAAAAAAAACAACAAAATGCCCTGACCCAACAAATCAACAGTTCGATATACCGTAATTTCAAGGTCTTCCCACATGATACAAATCCAACACAGCTTCCGCAAATTAGATTTTTCCCGACAGCGGAGGCAGAGCCCCTGGCATTCCCCCTGAAAGCCCCGTATTGGGTCCGAGGAGGATCTGGAAGGAAAAGCGTGAGTTTAGGGGCTGCGAGGACACAGGACGGCTGCCCCACGCTGCCCTCCCTTCCCACAGCTCCTCGGCGGGGCGCCAAAGGTAATCGGTTCCTCCCCTGCTATGACAGCCACGCCTGACCGCACCACCTGCACAGCGTGAGGGTTTGGGTGCTGCTGCGTCAAGCCTGGGCGCGGCCCCCACCTCGTATTTCAGCCCAGCGGAGTCTGCCTCCAGCTTGTTACTGGGGACAGGCAAGATCGTCCCATAGGAACATCCAACCCGAGCATTTGGTGAGATGAACAAGACCACAAGGCGTAACAAACTGCACTCTCTTCCCTAAGCTCCTCCAACAGCTGGTAACCGGGAGGAGGTACAGGCACCCTGAGCTGACTGTCAAGGGTCAGGAGACAGGGCTGCGGGGGTTCCCACCTCACCTGTCGCTGCTGCAGCTGCTGCTGTTGCTCCATCTGCAATTTTTCAGTTTCAAAGATGACAGGAAGAACCAGAATCATGAAGGAGGTGGTCCCAATCCACAAAGCCGCTCTGGAGAATCTAGGGAGGAGAAAGCACGGTAGAAATAATAATCGGTTCCTTTGCTGTTTCTTACAGGTGCCGGGCTTCTCCCATGTTTCCTTTCTGTTCCTCTGACAAAAGCCTTCCCTCTATTCTACCCCTGAGCCCTAACAGGGCATCTNCCGTCGGCCCCGGCCCGGCCCTGCGCCACCCTCCCCGCTACCTCCTCGTCGTCGTCCTCCTCCTCCAGCTCGTCCTCCAGCTCCTCGGCCTTGCCCGAGCCGCCCTTGGGCAGCAGCTCCTCCGGAGACAGGGACGCAGCGGCCGCCATCACCACCAGCCAGGGACGGAGGGGGAGGCGAGCGAGCGGAAGCGGAACAGCGTGCGGAGCGCCCTCGGAAGACGGGCGGTGCTCCCGCCGCTCGGGATCGGAGGGAGACAGCGACCCCTCGCCACCGGGAGGAGCGGCGTTCACCCCCCTCCCCGCCGTGAGGCTTCCCGCTGGTCCCCATCCCCGTCCCCGTTCTGGATCCCCTCCCGGCCACCCCAGCTCGCAGCACGACGCTTTACCTGACAAACACCCATAGCATCTGTTTTTTAACGTAATTTTTTATACAAGGTAGGCAAAACCCTTGAGAACAAGCGACTCCAGCATCCTGCTCGCCAAAGGCAAGTAGTGAAGTTCCTACAAGAGTGCCCAGGCTGCGCCAGGGGGTAGGGACATTTGGGAAGGGGGTGGGAGCGGGGTCTCCCTGCCTTTTTAAGCACAGGACCCACCCGGAGGTGTATCTTCTCCACCGCCTGTTGTCAGGCTGCCTTAGGAAAGAGGGTACCTACTGCTGGGCTGTGAGGAGGAAACATAGCGAGGTAAAGTGCTCCGTGAAAAAAAGTGTGTTGACCAACAGTGCCGTGGCGTGACTTGTCGAGGTGCTGAAACGGCCATGACACGGTACCTACAGCACCACGCAACGCCGGAGGTATCTTGTTATTCACAGTCCCATGGAAGGAAGTACCTACAGACAGTACCAACACAGCTAGGAAGCCCAAGCCCGCCCCAGTGCCCCGTGTGCAGGGGTAGCCGAGGCTCAGAGCCTGCCTCCTCACTCCCCGATCCTCCAGATGCCTTTTCTGCTTCACTTCCTCCTCCGGCTATGATTCTTCAGTTCCTCCAGCTCCTTCTCCATCAAGTGGGACTCAGCTGTGGTCTCGGAGAGCTGCAATACACAGCAAACAACAAGAGTGAGCTACTCCAACCTCCGCTTGTGCTATGGCTGCGGGGCGAAAAGCCCATCTACAGCCTCACCACTTGCTGTGTACCTTGGACACACGTGGCAGGACACATGTCCTGGTTTCGGCTGGGATGGAGTTAATTTTCTTCCCAGTAGACAGTAAAGTGCTATGTTTTGGATTTAATGTGAGAATAATGTTGATAACACACTGACGGTTTAGTGGCCGCTAAGCAGCGCTTATCCTAAGCCAAGGACTTTTCAGTTTTCCATGCTCTGCCAGCCAGGGGATGCACAAGAAGCTGGGAGGGAGCATGGCCAGGAGAGCGGACCCCAACTAGCCAAAGGGATATTCCACACCACAGAACATCATGCCCAGTATAAAAACTGGGGAGAATTGGCCAGTGGGGGCGGGTCGCTCCTTGGGCATCGGTCAGTGGGTGGTGAGCAGCTGCACTGTGCATTACTTGTCTTTCTTGGGTTTTATTTCTCTCTCTTTTTGTTATATTCCTCTTTATTACTATTATTATAATATCACTTTATTTATTAAACTNGCCGGCGGAGCCGCCCCGCCCCCACCGGGCAGCCCACTCCAGAGAGACTCCCGCCCGGCCCGGCGCACCCTCACCTGTACATCTTCTGCGCTACCGTCAGCGACAGGTCGAAGGTGGCTCCGGCCGCCGAGCGGACGCTCTCGGGAAACATCTCCGTCAGCCCCCACAGCCGCTCCGCCAGCGTCTCGTCCAGCTGCGGGCGGCACGCACCGCG
>VWZK01005739.1:637546-673047 GCA_013396935.1 Baryphthengus martii | reverse complement strand
GAAAGGGCTGAATGGCATTTACGGGGGAGGGGGGGGGGGACCACGGGCCGTACCACCCAACGGGAGCGCTGAGGAGAAGGGAGGAGAGAACGGGAAAGCGCGCTATTCCCGTCACGGGCCGCCACCGGGATGGCCCCTCAGTCTGTTTTCCCTCCCGCCATCTCACTTGACGAAACCACCGGGCAGAGCAGNGAGGAGGAGGGTGGCCGCGGGGGATGCTCCACAGGCGAGGGAGGCCCCGCCGAAGGGGTTGGCCGTCGGCGGCTGCTTGCCCTCCCGGCTCCGGGCTCCGCTCCGGGCCCCGAGCCTCCCCTCGGAGCCGCTGGCTGCGAGGAGCTGGGGCTGTGGAGATGGAGTTCTTGTCGCGGTTGGGTTGCATTTATCCGCTGGTTCCTTACACCTTCCCTAAAATGTGTGAATTGTTTGGCAGACTTTTTACAATTGTGTTTGCAAATAAACAACGAGATGCCATTAGGAGGAGAATCCCTTCGTGCTTAGGAACGTGGGAGAAGTGGAGAAGGTCTGGGGTTCTGGACTCCCCGAGTTCAGGGAATGATGGCTTGGAAGTTGGAGAGAGAAGAGCAGGCGGTTCCTTAACAAGCTGTCCTCTGAAGCAGTCCCAGTGTCCTGATTTTCTGCGCGTGTTGCAGAGTCCTCCCTTCTCGGCACATGATGGGATAAATTTAGTTTTATTGTGTGACTTGCTGCCGCGTATTCCATGGGAGGTGTCTTTGGTAGCTGCCTTCAATAGTATTTTGAATGAACGGCAGGGGTATGTAGCATATAGCACCAATATTTTTTAGATTGCAGAGGTGAAATACCACTCCTTTTCGAAAATTTAAAATTTCTAAATTTATTTTATCTAAAATCTAAAATTCTAAATTTAAAAAAAAAAATTCTCCAATCTGTTAGAATTTAGTGATGTGAAATTACTTGCTTCATTGTTAGAAGAGTTTCTGTTGAGGACTTTGTGAGGCTTTCCTGAAAGTTTTTGAATAGTATTAGGATGCTAACTTTATTTAAAAGTGAGCAACAAAGAAAACGGAAAGAAAAAGGCAGGGGGAGAAGACAGGCAGATAAACAGAAGTGCCAGAATAGAGGAGAAAATAAGAGAATCACCAGCCTTTGAATTTGGTTTGTACTGGTATTAATACTTTACCAAAAAAAAAGTTCTTCAACAGTCTTTCATTCTCAGAGTGCTTAATTGGCACCCTGCCTAAAGTGAACTAGAAAATTGCTCGCTTGGAATGAGAAATGGAGGAAAAGCTGGGGATAATGCAGAATTACATTTTTGAACTGAAAAAACCCTGTAGCTAATCTAGGTGCTTGTAAGAGTCAAAGCCCTTACAACACAGAGAGGAACTGAGCTCTGAACACTCGTGTTCTTTTTTTTTGTTTTTGTTTTTTTTTTCCGAGTTCTTACATGCACTGAAAAATTTTTAATTTCCAAAGAAATACTCAGACCTGAAGATCTCTGGATGAGAGAAGCATCTCCTTGAGTTGCTCAAAGACAAAAGTACATGTTTCTTTTATAAAGGAAAGGTATCTTTCCTTTATAAAAGAAACCTATCTCCAGTATCTGAAGGGGGCCTTCGAGAAGGCTGGGGAGGGACTTTTTATAAGGGCATGCAGTGATAGGAGGGGTAATGGCTTCAAACCACAAGAGGGTAGATTTAGATTAGAAATTAGGAAGAAACTCTTCATTACGAAGGTGGTGAGACACTGGAAGAGGTAGCCCAGGCAAGTTGTGGATGCTCCATCACTGGATGTGTCAAGACCAGGTTGGATGGGGCTTTGAGCAACCTGGTCTAGTGGGAGGTGTCCCTGCCCATGGCAGGGGGGTTGGAACGAGATGATCTTTAAGGTCCCTTCCAACCCAAACTGATCTATGATTCTGCAATTCTATGGAATACATCAGGGGGCTGTTACTGAGGCGGGCAAAAACAGGTAAGAAGTTCTGGTCAGGACGTGCTCTGCCAGTAGCACAGGGGTAGTAATGTTTACCCTCCTAGAGGAAACCTGTACCCTTCAGCACCATTGTACGCTTCAGTTGTCCTTGCACTAAGCAGGATGAGTATTGTAGTAATACATTATAATTCTTGTTAAAAAAAACCTGTCTCATTTATCCACGGTCTCACAGGGACTCTCTGACAGAGAGAATCTCTGACAGCCTCTTTCTCTTGAGGCAGAGACTCAGAAAAGGGCGGGCAGCCCATCGCCACCGCCCTGGCGTATGAGGTGAATGCATACTTCTGTCTGCCCGATGGCTGTGCACACGGATGCCAATGCGCCTGTGAATAGTTTCACAGTTGGTAGGGCTTATGAATGACAGTTCGGAAACCTTCTGCTGAAATTTGAGAGCAAGAGCAAGAGGCTCAGTGTCCGATTTTTGGTGTGATTTGCTTCGGGAATCTTTCTGCTTTTGCATGGTTGTACTAAATCTCACTTCTTGCCGGACTCCATTTCCTTGAAAAATGCGGTGGAATTTCGTCACTGCCCCAACCTCCCAAGCTATTCTGGCAGTAGTTTTTCGTCGTCATTTCTCCGCTTACGTCGGGTAGATACCGAGACAAGCGCTGACCGTTGCTGTTTCTAGCACTGCCTCTCTATATATCGCATTGTTCTCCTGCCAGCAGGTAGTTTGACGTATGACTGGAAGCAATGTTAAAAGCGTTATGGTGTAGCGCTGTGCGTCCTTCTCTTTGTGGGGAAGCGAGCACGTAGCGCACGCGCTCTCTCCCAGTACAATAACTAGAGAGACCACTTGGGATCTGCAAAAGCTCATTAAACAGTGAAGACCCTGCATATCACAGTCATCACGTAAGGAAGCTGGGTATCTTTTTATGAAGATGTCTTTGGGAATGCTGGTGAAAGGCTGAGGGAGTGACAGGACGAAGATAGGGCTGTATGTAGCACATGACGATGTGGAAATTTTGGAATAGACCCAAGCTGTTCTCAAGTAGCTTAAATTTGGAGCATCTTCTTCTGCTTTTTTGGTTCACAAGTGATACAGAATGTATAGCTTAGATAGTCTCAGAGATGCTTTGAACTCCATAGTGTTTCTCTTGCCTTTTTGGATATGCACTGCAGGATTATTATTGTTCTCTGTTATATCAGTAATTACAGGGAAACGTCACTGAATGCCGAGTTCAGTAGACTTGCTCTAGGCTTATTCTGATGTCAAAGGGAATATTTATTGTCATTGTTGCTACTTGAAACTTGCTACATTGACTGGAGTGCTAAATGAAACTGAGTTTAAAACCTATAAAATAAAATTTGGGTGGCATATTGAAATTAATTCATGCCCAATTAGTTTCTTCAGCAGTGAGATAATTCCTGTCACCTCCGCGCTCTGCAGTTAATGATGTCCCTTCTTTTAGTACCTTGGTTATTAAAAATCTCACCTATATTTTATTGACAAAGCAGACACCTCTTTTTCTATCTTTGTTTCTTCTTTTCATTAGAGCCAACTCAAAAAATAGAAGAACAGCTGTTTCACCGCTTTGCAAAGCGATGAAAAAAACCCAAACCCTCCTACTTGACTGGTGCAGGTTCCACCACCAGGAGGCTCTCCTGGAAGCGCTTACAGCTAGGCAGAGAAAACACAAGGGCAGGGAAATGAAACGGAGAAATCCGTCCCCGTAGGAGTAATCTGAGACGAATACTTATCCTATAAATAGAGGTTTTCAGAGTGCTGTGCAGGCATCTATTAATTAATTGTTGCAGGAATCCTAATGTCCGACCATCAGTTGTACTGTAACTTTTGAGTATGCTGGGGTGTCACGGATAGTATCCCTTCATCAAATCACCAAGCGAGAGTCTGGAAAGATTTTGCCTTTGTCTTCTGGATAGTAAAGCTCTTAATAACGTAAATCAAATAATAAAATGGGGTAAAGCACAGATTTGATTTCTAGTCACATCTGCCTCCTATCTTTCACCCAATGATGTGCCTTTACCTAATTTAATATCTTCCTTCTCTCTGTTAATTATTTACTTATTCCCAGGTTCTTAATTTTCTTTCACTTTTCACAGCAGGCTTTTGTTGTCTCCTAGCAGTTCTAAATATTTGCATTAACAGTCTGCCTGATTGTTCTCTTTTGCTAACATGACCTTCTTTAAAGAAAGGGGGAAGGAGAAATGTTTTTATCCTTTTTTTCCCCCAAATCTTGCACTTATTTCCATAATTACTGGCTTTTCAAAGCTGCAGTCATTGCTTTGGCTGAAATGCAGACTTTGTTATTCAAAAAAAGAGTGTGTCCGTAATTTCATAACTAAAAAGTATATAAAATTGTCATTTTTCTTTCCTTAAACCCTAGTTTTTTCTCTTCACTGCTGAGTTAAGCCTTGTGTATCTGCTTCAGTTCCGGTTTCCCAAAATCACGTTTCGGTACTGATGAGCCCAAGACACTGCTTTGCAATGCAGTTTCAGAAAGGATGATAGGTGAGAGAGTTTTGCTCCTGCCAGGAAGCGCAGCTTCTGCAAGCTGTAAGCTGCAAATTGAGTTATCCTTTCTTTCAAACTGATTTTCTGCCCTCCTTCCCTGAATTCATACATCCACATTCTATACATTGACATTTGTTTACTTGGGCCTTTGCTATATGTACTACTGTGTAAAGAATGTATCCTTTGCTCTAAGAAGCAGAAAAAAGTGTATATGAAGCCAGGGTGTTGTATACAAAGCTCCCAGGCCTCTGAAGAGGTTTTCCCATCGTTGTTCACCACTCTGGCCACACTGTTCACTTTAAAGAGTGTAATCAAATGTGCAGGCAGTTCAGTTGCTCAGGTGCTCTGAGGAGAATCCATCGCTTCCTGACAGAGTTTGCCACAAGGCTGCCTTTGGTGACCAGGAGACCAAAGGTTCGGAGGACACAGGCAGGCCACACAGCAGTGAAAGCTTGTGCTAAGCTCTGTTCCTATTACCTGGCCACTCCTTGCTTCCTTCCGTGCCTGTCTTTTCATTCTTCTCTTGATCTCTTACTTTCGTAGTCATCTGTTTCTGTGGATCACTCAAGATGTCCTTTCCGGGAAATGACAAAATATTAAACCTCCGGTCTGTAGCTTCCCAATCAGCAGATGCAAGGAGGCTTTACCAGGGAAAGGATCGCTCAGCATGGCCCAGCTTCCTACGCTCTGTTGTAACTCTCCACAGCTGGAGATGAGATGTTAGGCCTTTGGGCTGAGCTGCCATGTTGTTTATAAGGGAGAGCAAACAGGGCCTGCATTCTGAATCTCTTTCTAAGCTTATTTTATGTCGTGCTTTAGATGAACATCAACTGAGCTTTTCCATGTGAACAAATGATACTGCATTATGAGATATGGTGAAACTTGCTGTGTACAGCCCACTATGAAGACAGGGAAAAAATGCCAAGTATTCTTTTCATATTATTCCACCCTTCCTCCTTTCTCCTCACTTAGGCATGCTACAAACCCCAAGAAGCTTCACTAATTGGGACTATTCCCAGTTCGAACAACAAAAAATTCAAGATGAACAATCTGTGCTCATCAAAGGGAGAGGAGAGTCCTAAGAACACTGATGGAAGCAGTTCTTCCTAGTCTCTGCTAATCAAAATAGGAGTTTCGTATCCAAACCGGGTGGTCATTTTTCTCCCTAGGATGCCTTGATCCATAGATCTTCCTCTATAATGATTCTTTGTGTTAGAAAGGCATGCGGTGGATGTTTTTTTATCAAAGTCAAAAATTGCAACAAATGCAGGCTTTAGATGGTGTAGTGTCTGCAGTAGCATGAGAATGGGCTGTATGGCCCACAAAATCCTTTCCAGTCCTGGGTATCTGCAGATGTGCATTCTATTCTATATGAGATCATCACAGGCAGATGAGGTGGCTTTTCAGGTTTTTGGGGAATGCAGATGATTGCTCGCCTGACTGCTCACCGATGGCCTGAACTAGCCTGGGGTAAAAGCTAGTCAGGGACACTAAGAGATTTAGAGCCCATTCCTATGAGACCTCTGAAGGCCAAGTACTGTAGTATTTACAGCAGTAAATGGGAGATTGGTTGTTTTGGTTTCCTGTCTTAGTTTTGCATTGTTCCCTGGAGTAGCAAGGGATGCAAATACGAGACATACTAGGACCGGTAGGAGGAGGTCTTGATAGCTCAAGAGTTGTCATATAAATAGCTGGATGGTGTCAGTGTGTTCAGTGGCAGTAAAGCAGAATTTTCCTTGGTTCCTAAGGGAAGGAGAACCCTGAAAACACAAATTTTGAATTTGCATTGAATGGCCATCTAAGATGAGCCTTATGGAGGGTGCGATCGCTCCATAACCTTGGTTCTTGGATTCTGAACTTAGGCACCATGTTTTTCATTCCTTCGAGATGACAAGCAGTCCAGAGAAGACTGGTAAGCACTCTGTACAAGAATGTAGGATAAAAATATGTTCCCAGAGATGTGTGGCCAGCAACTGGATGTGTCAGGGAAGCCAAGGCTTTCATTAAAAGTATCCATTGTTGACCTCTTCATCTTGTTCCTATGAGATCTTTTTTGACCAGTTTGTCAGATGACATGAAAAAGGAGTTGTTCCTTAACCATTCAGAAGGAATTTCTTGAAGTCCTGAGCAGTCTTCTCATTTTCAAAGTTTGATCTGACTAATTTCAAATACATGCCCCACATGCACCTTTTGCGCTTCCCTTGCTCTTCAGGGATTCTCGCTCATCACAGGTCATCATTCCAGTCGCAACACTCGCTGTCTGGGCTGTGCTCTCCAGACAAGATGCAGCAGACATTTCCTTTAGGAAAGAAGCAAGTGAAGAACGTGGCACAGGGAAAACAATACCTAACTTTGATTTATGCACCAAGTGCTTAAATATTGTGAAGAATCTCATACTTTTAACATTACTGAGAGGGAAGGCATGTCATGTCTAGAAACTGGTTCCCAGCTCACACATCTATGTAATTTGATTCATTTTGGGAATAAAAGCAGATGAAAATCTGAGCGTCTGAAGATTTAAATCTTGTGGGTCCAAAAGAAATCTAAATTGTTTTCACGGGTCAGCAGACGGGCTGTTTTCACAATTCATTCATTCATTTCCTGCTGAAGTAATGTGCTGCTTCAGTTCCAAGATTAAACAACTGGTAGCGATAACTTGTTGTCAGGGATCGTGTCAGTACGTGAAGCCCTGTGTAGAACACAGGGAAGCTTGTAATTGAAATTGAGACAGGTGAGCCAGTGTCCACTGGCTGCAAATAAGGATAATCAAGTCAGTGAAAAAATGAAAATTGCAGTTGACAAAACAAATGTCCTGATTTGATAGCCACCTAAACAAATAGTGACACTTTCCAAAATGCTCCATAATAAGCATTTCTTTTGCAGGCAATGGGAACTGCAGATGTCTGGCACTTAATCTTTTGCGGTTTAATTATAAGCCTCTGATTTAATTCCTGTCTTGAAATCTCGGGACTTGCATGACCTGGATGATAGACTAATGCGAGAGCATTACCACTGTACCAGGATACAGAGTAGCAAATTACTTTGAAATGTCTAATAGAAATTCATTGTGGTTTTTTTGTTAGTAGTTTAGGAGAAAGGAAAAGATGGTTATTTGTCCTACAAAGAAGGGAAAAGTTCTAAGCACACAAAGGAAAGAAAGTAAGGCAGAAATAAAAAGGCAAGAGAAGGATATTTGGGCGAAGTTGCATGGAAAAAAGTATGAATGGTGGAAAGAATGGCAATGGTAAAGGTACCCGGAGGCTGTGTTGAAAGGGAGGCTGGGAACGCTGAACCTGATACCGAAGTCAGTGAGAATATTCAAAGTCGGTATTGATAGAGTCAGTCATTTATTTCTCTACAAATGCTTTGGGAATAAATTGAATTATATTGTTCTCAAACTGCACTTAGGAACAACATGTGTATTGTTACACCCTTTGTGATTTTTTTTTTCCTGTATTGCACATTGAAGAGGGGGAAAAGAAAGAGGTGTTAAAATCTACAGCCCTGAAAAACAAGCTGGTAGGAGAGCAAGTTAAAATCTGAAATTAGGTATATCAAGCATTTTTTTTTATATTTACTCATACTGCAGAGGGATTCTTTTGGCATAACACACAATTTACTCAGCTTGCATCTTGCTGATTTCCACATACTTTTGCAGTGAAAGTTTGTGCTGTCACATGCCTGGCAACAAGTGGAAGCAACAACTTCTGTTTCTCTTGACCAAGCTAAATCAAGTCTGGTGTATTTTTTCTCTTAATACACACTATTATAGCAATCCTGCCAGGCTCCGCATCACTTTTACTCTTTGAAATCCTTGTCTTTGCTTATTTTTAAATGTCATCAAAGTGATACTGCCACACTGCCAGCATATCAATTCTTCTTAACACAGCAAGGGTCTTACCATTACAGAGTGTTAGGGAAAGCCCCCTCACCAGTGCTGCTTTGTCACTGTAGGAGTGGCAAGAGGGCAACATATTCACTGAGTAATTATGTACAGAGTGGAAATTTGGGAGAGATTGGTTTGCTTATAAAACTAGCTTAGTGAAATACAGTAGCCGTGTGCTGTTACTGCTGTTTTTTACCCAGATCTGCACATTAAAACACACCAATGTGTTACGCTTTATGAATTTTGTTAAAGCAATTTATGGAGTCCATAAATCTCGAGGGAAGAAATCTTCCAAACTCGCTTGTGTTGGAGACAGCTGACTTGGCTGGGCCTCCTACAGAATAGTTCCATCAGTTGCTTTTTACTAGATAAGGACATTGGTGTCGTGGCTATGTTGCAAGCCTGTAATTGCCTTCTATGACCCTGAAATTTCTCCTGCTATTTCAGCAGGAGAGAATGTTTTCATTCCTTTTCCCATGACTACAGGATGGAGCTGCTGGCACTTAGTGGCTGCTGTATTTTTGCCCTACAAACAGCTGGGTTTCACTTGTGGATGGGCCAGACTTTTTTAAAGGGAATACATAAGAATTAAGGCATTAATCCTACCAACATGGTAAATTATTCAGAGTTTTCCTGCCTTTCGTTTTTCTTGAAGGTACTGAAACGTGGATAAGCTTTTAGCAAGTACCAACCTCATCAAACATGCAAAGTCCTACAAGTCCAAACAGGCGAACCATAGAAAAGTGACTTTTCCAGGTATAAAATAGGGAAGAAAAGGCAAAATTTGATTTAATTTACTAAGACTTTTCAGGCTTGTTGTTCTGAAGGCCTTTGCTATGCTATAATATGTGCTCCCCGTACAAGAAGCAGGAGAGTATGTGTACATATATGTATATATATTTGTCAAACATAGACATCAAAGCTGCTTGTGTGCGTATCCTCTTGTGTGTACACAATTAGTGCAAATACGTCTTTAGGTATTGGATTCCCTGATAGGTGCTAGGCAAGGGGAATCCAAACTTCTAATATTTAATATTTCAGACCCCCACACCCAAGATGCAAAGCTTGAAAAGGATAAGAAGGAAAGTGTTTGGAAGCGTTCTCAACATATAGTTAAAACTAGAAGACTAGAAATAGCAACTCATCCTAGAGAGGTGATGCAGTTTTTGGAGAAAGATGGGAGATGATGTAATTGAGTGAATTTTTCTCTCCTGCTGAGATAGCTGATCTTGTTGGCATCCACACGTGCCCTGCAATACAGGAAAGATTCTTAAGGGCAGTTGCTCGTGTAAAGGGAGTGTGGAAGTGGAATAGCTTTGCATGTCTTAGTGTTGCTTTTTTTGTCAGTTTTTCTGCACAGATTCTGTGCCTAAGCCAGTAAGGTCCCTTCTCTGTCTCCTGTTAAAACCTTTCATCTTCCCGAGAAGAATGGGTGAAAGAACTTCTTTCTCTGGAACCAGGTCCTCTAAGAGAGCTGAAAAAACTTCTGTTGTGTTGAACTCTTGACAAACACGGTTTCCAAACCTTAGTGCTTTCAATATATTTTTAGTCTCATAATGATGACAGTTCTGAAGGCTGCCGCATTGTGTGCTTCTCAAAAGGCTTCCTTTAGCAGATGGTCTTTAGGAACTATAATATAGTGTTGGTGGCAAAATATATACTGCATACTTATTCTAGCTGTGTCTGGAATTTCCTTCCCTGCTTTTTTTTTTTTTTTTTCCCTATCAAATATACTTGAATTTCTCCTGAAGTAACATCCAGAAAAGTCTCTCACCCAGATAGTTCAGACTCCTGAGCTGATTCGTAGATCCTTTTACTTTAGAGAGAGTTCCTTCAAGGCCACTTGGTCCTTTCTTACAAATGCCAGGGATGAAAGACGGTTATTATTCTCATCAGCTTCTTATCTCCAATTTCCATTTGATGCATTTGCCCTGTGGAAGCTGAGGGTGGGGAGAGGTGGCTGGTCAGTGAGGAACGTCTCATGGCTGCAGTTCAATACTGAATACTACTTTGAAATCAGAGATTTGAGTGTCATGTGATTTCCTACTTGTCTCAGACTCATTGCCCTAAGAACAGAGGTCATGAGTGAAATTTGCCTCAGAAATTCTGACTTACTCCTCTGTCTTGGTTTGCCTGGCCATTAAATCGGGAAGAGTTGCCTTAATAACCCAGGGAGAAAACAATAGTGAGGACAGCCAAAACTGCAATAGGCAGTACTGGGATGTACTGAACCGCGTGGGAGTTGTGCACCTGCACTGAGTTTCAGAGACACCTATATGTCATTTATAATCACCAAGTTAGCAAAAACATGAGGAGGAGGCATCAAAAGCTTTCCTCAGATATGGACAGAGGAAATGATTAAGAAATAGACACCCTTCCAGTAAGCATAGTAAGGAAAAGGGGACAAGGGATAAACCAAGAATAACCAGGCTAATGAATCTCTGAAGTTTAAAGGCACAAGACTGAAGAAAATTATCAGTTGGACCATTACTGAAAGTGAAGGCTCTATGTGTAGCAAAATCAAGGAAGCACAGTATTTTAAAGCTAATTACAACTCCTGAGAGCTCTAAATATTACTCTAAGCTAAAAATAACTGTGTGATGATGCGGTCGATGCCTATCCAAGTTTAAGGGTTTGAAAAACAAACTGCTTATGATCTCTTCTGGCCACTAGCCTGGCAAACGTATGGAATACAAAGGAAGCAAGATCATGTTTTTTCCCTGGTTTACATACAAACTCACTTGCAGAAGCAGCAGGCAAAGCCAAGAATAGAAAGCTGGCCAAAAGAAGAGCAAATTCGCTTCTGCAGCATGGCTGGTTCAAAAGAAAAGCTGCTACCAACCGAGAGGCTGAGCTAGAAAGCCTTAACTTTCCCATAAGGTATGTGGAAACACTGTGAAAATGATTAGTTTTTCAAGTAGAAGCTCTTCAAAATTTGGTTTTTTTTTTTTAAACAAAATGTCTCGAATACCAGTGCTGAATCTCTTCCAAGTGTGAATTTAAAAATGTTTTTCTTGTAAAATGCCATTCTTTGATGTGACCAGTGAATTCTGCTGTGACCTGAAAATTAAAGATTTTCTTTTAGCTGCACTTTAAATACATTCTTCTTTCTGGAGCATGCCAGTGCAAATGCTGTCCTGAGTACAAAACAGAGCGGTGTACTCAAAGTCATTATTCAACCTACTTGACAACAGAAGCACTCAGCTTCTGTGAGTTGGAATGTATTAGAAGAGAAAAAAAAATAATCCATGAATTATGGGAGGGGTTTTTTATCTCTAACACTGAAAACTCTGCTCTCCTATGTTCTGTGGATAAAGCTGTTTTGCTTTGTGTCTTTTTCTGGTTAATTTTCAATGCCAGTTAGAGAAGCATTGACTCTTTTGGCCATAACAGTTAAGACAATATTTACAGTACTTCCAGCTTGTTTGTATTAGGAGTCAGAATTTCTTTGGTGCAAAGAATACACACAGTCCTGTGTTCTGCAGCACGGCAGATGCACCCGTAAGCAATTTTCTTGTTTTAATTCATTTTCTGATGAGTTGTTGCGGTTAAATCAAGTTTTCTGCCTCAGCTTCCTCCTAAACCAATAATCCCTGTTGCTCCTCTCCCTTGTCCTGTCTCATGCACTAATGTGCACAGCTGTCACCAGGCAAATTCTACCTCCTGCATTTGCATTCAGTCCAGAGAAGTCCTTTCTACGGGAATGGTGAGACTCCACCAAATGTCAAAACTGATCCACCACCTCGCTGAGACAGTCTTTCCCTACCTTTCTTCCCCATCCCCCAGCTGCCTGGTCCCATCTCTTCATTTTTACTTTACAAACGAGCACCAGAGTGAATACAAACAGGAGAAAGGCAAAGCCACGGAGATGAGGGAGAGCACGATGCCCCACTGGCTCAGACTAAAGCTTGGGCTCACTCTGAGAGCTGCCACAGGAGACGTTAGTTGGGGGGAGCACATGAGCCTGGCCATGCCCTGTGCTCGGCTCAGGACCAGCCCTTGTGCCTGGCTGGCCGCATGATGTACTTCGTTCCCTTGGGTGATGACTTCCCATTCCATCTGTGAGCAGAGGAATAGTCAATTCTTCTGGCTTACTTAGTGAAATTAAGATAATTCACCCAGGGACTTTAACCAGAGCTGTGACCAAGCTTTAATTTGAATGCAAAGCTTGTCAGTGACATTGTCACCAACTTTGAAGACTGGTAACAGTTTCACAGCAAATACATTTTACTGTTGCTTTCCTCGTCCTACTTTTATCTGACCTTGGAGGTCAATTCAAATGAACAAAGATATATGTAACTGCAGTTACTACTCCCACTTTGCTACATACGTGGGCAGTCGTGTTTCTTAATTAGACTGTTATTCCTGTTTATCATAAGTACAAGGTGCCACTTAGTCAAGAACAGAAATCTATGTATGTGAAGTTAGTCAAGAGCAGTTATTTTGGAATTTGCAAAAGCTGTTTAAAAAGCTCTGCTGGGTTAAAAAAGACCTCTATCTCTTAAATTATATATTTCATGATTCAGAGTAATATATTTCCCCAACCGCATTTCATTTCTTGCAATAGAGAATTTTGTGCAGAAGTTGATAAATTGCAGAAAGCTCACAGCACCAGCCTCCCAAGCAGGAAGAATTAATTTTGTTAAAAATGAAAAAGCTGCTTTAAACCAGAATTTTTTATTATTTTTTTAAATATCTGTTAGCATAGGTTAGAAATGTGCTCAGTGATAGATTTTTAAAGGATTTGCACTTAATCTACGTCTGTCCACTTGGCTACTGGTCTGCTTGCTAGCTCAGGCAATACTTGAGTTTGTTCTAATTTATCAGCTACAGCGAAATTAAGAAGTATGTCAGCAGCCACCAGTTAATGGCACACTGCTAAACTCAAAGGCTCCTTTATGGAGAAAGAGGAAGTGCACCTTGTGTGTAATTAAAGCTAAGAAGTTATTGTTCGTATAATTGAAATCTTCAGAGTCTAATGATTATTGATCCAGTGAAAACTTACAGAATGCAGTTAGAGTACTCCTCTAAAATGTTACCACATACACTTCCTGGCTTCTACTCCTTTTCCTTGTATTTCACTCACCCTTCCCCTAACTCCTGTGGGTTGTAAGATGGGTAGTTTCATTCTGGTGTGTGTGTGGGGAGGGGTGATGTGGAGAGCTGTCAGTATCTGGAGTCCTCTGCTGGGAGAGTATGATCGTCATGCTGATGGTTTCTCCTTCCTTGCTCTGGGATCCACCTAGTGTAATTTTTGTATGTTTGCTAGCACACATTTACACCTTTCTCCATTGGTCTGCAGTGCCATGCTACATCTGACTTTACAGCATGTGGCACCTACGGCAACATTATATGTTTGTTATTATAACACATTTTTTATTTTTTTTAACTCCTAAAGCTCCAGGTCATCATTTCTTTGACCACTGGTGAGTTGTTTATAGCCACCAGGTCTCCAGTGCCAAGCCTGTGCCTTGCCTGTTACCTTCAAGTGCCAGTTCTCCTCTGTGCATTTTGTGTCCTCACTTCTCAAGGCCTCTGCTATTGCACCAGGCCTGTAGTTCTCCACACTGCATCCTTGTGCGAGTTGTAAATCTCTCATTCTACGGAGAATAACTGTTTGTTACTGCTATTTATATAATATGATGGCTGAACCACACACAGATAAACAGAAGTAAAACAAATGAGCCATAGACCTGGTCAATTATGGAAACTGCTGTCACATCTAACTTAGTAAAAAGTACAGAAGGGTCAAGAGAAGTTCAGACAAAGCAAGCTTGACAAGCCTCAGTCCTAAGGCCTTGAAAATTCAGTACAAAACTTAATGGCAAATGACTGAGAACGGCAATAATGTATTATAGAGCTACATGGTTACGAACCCCCAAAGCCATGAGCAGGTAAGAATGAGCTGTACACAGCACCAGATAATTCATCAGGTTTGAACATTTTTTTTTAGAGCTGGATATGCTGGCATTTTTTTTTTTCTTCTCTTTTGGGGTAGGAAACATAAGAATGCAAGAATTAAGAGTCCCAGTTATCTGACCTTTTAAAACTAGAAGTTAGCTCAAAGCATATTGCATATTTTTACAGACAAAACTGCATTATGTAGTGAATGGTGGAAAACAAGGGTAATGGCAAGGACAGTCAAGCACTGAAATTGTGTGGTTCATTCTCAAAAACCTCTGATAAAAGAAAATCCACAGCCTCCCCAGGCAAAGAAACATCTGCCAAGTTTAGCTGATTCTGCGTTGAGCTAGATAATCTCTTGATGTCCCTTTTAGCCCTGTTGTTTTCTATCACTAGTTTGCTTTTTTTTAAACCTTAAAAAAAAATTCCTTGTGTATTCTCAAAACGAATCACTTTTCTTAACTCCTTTGTCTTTTTGTTAGACTCTGCCTATGACACACTGATTTCTCCAGAAAGCTTCTAACTTGGTTTAGGTGTTGCAAAGATTAGAAGTGACCTTTTTCATTCCAGTCTGCATTTTTTTTTAATTATGTAATCCTTTATTATATATAAAGAATTACTTATTTCACAATCACCTATTAAAATAATCACAATGAAAATGAAGCTCCCAGTGCTTGTATTGCTACCACTTACCACATTTGTATAGTTGACATACAGATTATTTCTTTGCTGTTTAGAAAAATACCCACGCCTGAATTCTCTAGTCAGTGTTTTGATATTAACAAGTTACTCTGGCATCTCTTCTTCTTCAGTCACATCCAACTGTTGTGGTCTTGACTTGACCTGGCACCCCTTTAGTATCAATGGGCACAGCCCTCTAATTCATCATTTCCTCCAGAGCTGCAATGCTGAACCATGGTCTGGACAGGACAGCTTGATACACAGAAGGGAGATCTCTAATCCTATCATATGTCCTTAATGATTAGTTCAAGGTAAATTAGAGGTAGCAAAATCTGTGTCTTTTTAATGCAGGATCACTCCCAAATGTGTAGTATTTGAATATTTTGTCAAAGCTTTGCCTAAGGTTCTGAAGACTGGGACAGAGACATTACTCAGTCTCACAGTAAGTATAAATCTCTTTTCATAGAATCATCGAATCATAGAATAGTTTGGGTTAGAGGAGACCTTATAAAGTCATCTAGTTAAACCCCCTTGCGATGAGCAGGGACATCTTCAACTAGAGCAGGTTGTTTAGAGCCCTATCCAACCTCACCTTGGATGTTTCCGGGGATGGGGCATTGACCACTTCTCTGGACAATTTGTTCCAGTGGTTCACTACCCTCAGTGTAAATAATTTCTTCCTTTTCTCCAGTCTTAAGCTACCCTCTTTTAGTTAAAAACCATTATCCCTTGTCCTGTTGCAACAGGCCCTGCTAAAACCATTGTCCCCATTGTCAATTTTAGGGTCAAGGCTATCTGCTAGACCTATAACAGATACTCTCTGTTAACCCCTTTCCCTCCCCAAAGTGGAAGAGAAAGGGAATAAGGGACACCTATCAATTTGAAAAGAAAGCTAGAGCAACTTTAATGAAAATAATGAAATTTATACAAACATATACAAAACCAGTATCGAACCCAACACCCTCTGCTGGCAATTATGTCACCTTCACCACTGATGCTGCGGAGCAGGCACTGGGGAACTCCCAGCAGCAGATGGGAACTGGGTTCAGGAGATGGATTCTGGATCTGGATTCAGGAACATGTGGATCAGGATCAAAGGCAGAATGGATGGAGTCCTTCTTGGATGCCGGCCATGAAAGAAGAGAGCTTGACCCTCATGATCCCTCAGCTTTATACCACCTATGACTTATACTGGATAGAATACCTCATTGGTCACTTTAGGGTCACCTGTCCTGTCTGCTCCTCCCTGCAGGTGCGGCCATTTACTTTCTGCACCCCCAACATGGTACACAAGATTGAGCAGCGACCTTGTTCTGCACACCAATCCTTGGTACTAACTCTAAACATAGAGTGCTATCACTTCTAGAAGCAGTCTGTCTGCAAAAACATGCTGCTAACTTCAGAAAGTGCAGTTACTTAGAACTTAGCTGAAAAGTAAAATCACTTAAGAGAATACTTGGGTTACCTTTGAAATATTCAGTATCCTTTCCTCTCTTCCCCCCTCAACATATATTTTCTCCTTTACAGGGAAAAAAAAACCCAATCAATCAAATACCAACAATTGCTGCTAGAGAAGGGGGAGCTAAAGAATATGAAAAATTGCTGCATCTTTACCCAGAAGCATTCTGCAGTTCTAGGAGGATTTTAGGTGTGTCACAGTTTTACTCTGGGGTCAACTGTACGTGAAATGCATTCCTATAGAAACCAGAAAGCACAGTTTTTCCAAAACAATTCAGACATAAATGTACACTCATATCCTAGGATTAATTTTCATGGGTTATATTCTGGAGGGCCAAATGTCAGATTAATTCTGTCCTGATGAAGAACAGGCAAACTACCAACTTGAAATTTCAGAGAAGGCATTAGCCTGTATATTTGACTCTAGTCCATTTGATCCACATAAATGTGAATCAAAAACAGCCAACCAAAAAAACCCCACATGATTTCCTTACTGCTACCATGGATTTAAAATCGTTTGTGAGGTTGAAAAAATCAGCTGCATACTTAGTATTTTTATGGTAATGGATTAACTCGAGTCTTGCCTTGTCCACACTGGTATAGGACCTCAGGTGAGAGGAAATGCAGATCACGGTGGTGTACATCATTGCCAGCACCTCCACCCACAGCTGGAGGTGCACTGGTCAGCAGCAGAACCTGCAAGAGGGAAGGAGCAGGCTCTGTGATGCCTAGTGTGTAATGTTGTGGGATTATTGTACAACACCAGCTGGAAGCTGAATGAGCAGTTAATGATCACACAACATTTTGGAGATGTAGAATGTAATCTGTTGCCCAAAGTAGTACTTCGGGGTGGGAAATGATCTTCAGATTCAGTGCGTTCATTGACCCCTCTGGGAACTATTTTGCAAACTAGAAAGATAATGGAGGGAAAGTTGTTTACAGAGGCATTAGCTTCTGCAGAGCAGTTCAGCAGCACCAGAATGATCACTCTCTGCATGTGCATTCTGTTCCAGAATAAAAGCATACTTTGTGAAGGAATTCGTCTTTAAGGGGCTGTTTGCCTAAGTGCTCTTCTGGAATAGCTCTTGCGGAATAATGCAATTTTCAAAAGCAGTGCCAGCCAGTTCCTCGGTATGGACGAAGCCTTGGGCACCCAGGAACTTGTCTAAATCGCTTGGTGTTTCAAATGGAGACCCAGCGAGCACATCCTGCTGATGGTTTGGGGCTGTGGGTTTTGTTGGTTGTGGTTGGTTTCCCAACTTGGCTAGCACTGATGACACCCATATATGCTCTTAACCTCCCATAGATGGAGGGTGGGGAAGTTTTCACAAGCACCTTGAAACAGGTTGAGATACTGCTCCTGTCCCCTCTGCCGTTTGAAACCTCCCACCCAGCAGGGCAGCAACCCTGAGGGGCAGACAGCAACTCCTGCTCACAGGAGTACGCCCACACCTCCTTTACGTGCAGTCCTGTATTGACTATGCTACCAGAGGTGAACTAAAATGTCTCATTGCTTTCCAAATACTGCGTCCAAGAAGACAGCAGAAGTCTCATAGAAGTGTTCGTATCCTAAGAAGCATGTTATCCGTCCTTTTAAAATGGCAGATGAAGTCAAGCGTATGACTCAGCCTCATTTTCTTGTCCTGTGACTTCAAGCAAGTCACTTTTCTTCCAGCTTTCTGAGGGGTTTCGGCCACCCAATCCAAAAATGCCACGTGCCTCGTTTAGGAAATTATGTGTGTGGCGCCCGGAAAAAATAAGGCCACCTTGTCCTGAATACCCTCCAAACGAACCCCACTCCATGTTTTTCATTAAGCCTGCCTTTGTCAGCTGTAAAATAAGGGCAATACAACATCCCTCAGAGAGGGCAAATCCAGCAGCGGATAAATTTCAGAAGATACAGTGACTGAAGACAGCAATTCAACTGCATTTCAGCGCAGGGGCGGGGAGGGCAAGGGGCAGTCCCCTCTTCCCTCAGACGCCTCTCTCACGGCGGCACCGCGGCAGCGGGGCTCCAGCGCGAGCGGGCGCCGTTCAACGGCCGCCTGGTTTTGGCGGGAGGGCAGCGCCCTCCCCCTCCTCCTGCTCCCCCAACGCTCCTCCCGGCCCCGCCCTCCCGCTCCGGCGGGAAACGCGCGGGGCCGGTTCCCTCAGGAGGAGGCGGGCGCGGCAGCCCGGGAAGGTTGGGGTAGCTCAGAGCCCTGCGCGCCGGCGGATTGTAACCACCGGCAGCCCCGCCGCCCCCGGGGGTGTCCTGGTAGGAGCTGGGGTTTAATAGTTGTTTGTAATTGTGACGGGGAATTTTGGTGCTCCACGAGGGAAGGGAACTCTGTGGTACCTCACCTTTTGGGAGCAAGTTTGCATCCCCTGAAAAGGCAAGTGGTAAGGGCAAGACAAATAAATATCCATGTGTTGGTATACGATTAATCATTTATTTTCCTCTGAGTCAATAGATGTGAAATTCCACCGTGGTGTCCCTCAGGGTAGGTCAGATGGCCTCCTGCCCCCAATGTGGGGCCCAAACTTGATTCCAGTCAAGTCAGCTGCCATGTTTCTGTCAGTTCCAAACCCACTCTAACGCTGTCAGTTCTAAACCCAACGCTAAGTGCTGGGGCCAGGTCCTTGTCACACCGACAGTCTCATGTTTAAAGGAGTGCAGCACACAGGTCTTGCTCATGTATCCCCATGAATAGATGTCATGGCCGTAACAGGAGAGTTGGGGAACCTGAGGTGGCACAGAAGTGTTTGCGTTTCCTCACAAAGATCCTCACTTCATGGATTTGCTGTGTTGTCTCAGACTTTCATCGTTCTATCTGGTTCTTTGCAGGCAGCGGTGGCTCTGCGTCTTCAGTGCAAAAACACAGCCGCAACAGGAGGACTCTCCAATAAACAGGAGGATTGTGTTCATCGCTAAAGCTTTTAGTAGGGTGTGGTGTAATTTCTCCATTTTCCACAGGAAGGCAAGGGTCTGGGTCTACCTCCTTTTTCTACTGTGAGATTCCAGTTGCCTAAGGATGGGGAGTAGGAAAAGTGGTCCCTTGACTTTTTCAGTTGTGGTTGGAGTGCAGGATTTAAGGATATAAGTGGCTGATATAAGGCATGATGTGAAGGCATGATTTCTCATTTCATAAGTGCCAGGGCTCTTAAACATAAATAATATATATCCTGACACTGTCAGAAACAACTGATTTTATAGGACTATTTTGATTAAATACTAACAGAAGTGACTACATTGTATTTTCACTCCAAAGCTCAAATAAAATAGTTCTAAAATTATACTTTCTCACTTATCCCATCCTCTCTATAGACAAGATTCTCGCAAGCAAATTAGGCAAACCTTTACCATCCACTCTGAAGCTCAAAAAAGCTATTTGCAGATATTTAGTCTAAATATTCCTGTGCTCGGTTATAGACATAGCCCATCTTGTAGTTTCACAATAAACCCGTCTTACCTTTCACAGATTTTCTTAACAAGAATGAGCAAGCAAACATGTACACATCTGGTGGAGGTAGTTTACAAAACTTTTGATCATTCTTGGCTAGAACAATGAAGGCAAGCTCACAATTAACACAGAAGCAACCTATCCATGTACAAAACCACAAAAATGATACAACAGGCTATAAGATCATATTTCTGAGGAACTACTTTGTATATAATTGCCTTGCATTTGTACAATTTAAAGAGGTCATATTTTGTTTTTTTTTATTTAACTATGCAATCCGCAAGTGCCTATTCTGGTTCTAGGCCTTGCAGGAAGTCACATGAAGAGGGCAGTGAAGCTGTAGTGGAGTACAGACATCACATCAAAACCATGAAAAAAAACTCTGTATATGGTTGGGTTTTTTTTGCATTATAAAACCCTCAGATTTCTATTACCCTTCTTTTATTCTCTTCACACAAGCATACTTCTTACCTGTGTTACTTGGGGGTCTTCAGCATTTATTAGGTATTCTGAACTCCTGCAAGAACTTGAAAAAAAACCAGCTTTTTAGTCTGTTCTCAAGATACATGACTAAGAAGTTGTAGCCCTCTCAAAAGCACTGTTTTGTGGACTTTCTGTCACATAAAGATGGGGAAGCTGAGATGTTGTATAGCCTTTCCATTACTCATTCTCTCTGCCAGTGTGTTGACTTCTGTTACAAAAATACAGGCTGCCTTTGGCTTTCTTACCTAAATAAATTCCACTGATGATAAATCATTTTAAATGCTCCCAACTCCAAACTCATCTCTAACCCAACATTCTCACAAGGCAATGATACATCTTTTCCTAATAACCTGTTGAAACCTTTCCAGCCAAACTGGTTCATCTGAGAGTAATGCAGGAGATTTTCTCCTTTTGGTCTGGTAAGGTCAGATAATCAAGAGTTAGAAGCAGAATCTGAGTTTAAATCCATATGTGGTGGCATAGTGAGAAGGTTCTGTAGTTCAAGGACTTCTTAAGAGTCCTTTTGCAGTCATTTACTCATTTATTGCCACCTCAATACTATCTTTGTTTGCATTTCCCAGTAGTGATCAATACTTTATTGCCTGCTCTTTCACGATGAAGGCCATGGAGGATCAAGTAGTCCAAGAAGAACCAGGATACCAGGATGATGAGGTAAATTTATGGTTGAAAAGTATGTCCGGCCAACGTTGTTTGAAGGCATTTCGGTAGTGCTATGAAATCCACAAAGAGACAAGAGGTCCCCAGAGACCATCAGGGAGTTCAATGCATTTAAAATTTTGTTCCAGTCTAATAACAAGAAAATCTCATTCTGCTAGTCCCTGTACAGCCCTGCTCTTCGAGTCCTCTTCATTAACCTTTTGAAAGCTATGCACAGTTTTTAATGGGATTATCATTGTTTCTTTATATTTTGCAATTCTATATTAAATGCAAGGGGACTATCAGTTAATTTTATGCTTCCAAGGAATGGCTGTCAGCCTGAAAAAAATGAGGAGCTGTGGCAGAAAAAATCAATATGACAATGATCATAAAAAAAGTTTTATTCATACGGCAGAGGGTGGCTTGCCTGTGAAGATACACTTTGTGAAGAAGGTGATAGGAAATGTGTAGGCCTTCTTGGTTCACTATGGCTTTGCTTATTTGGGTAGCCCAACAAGTTATGTATTATTAGGGAAAATCATTTAAATGTTTACAAATTTGAAACAGACACATAGTAAGATAGATGTATTTACAAGAAAAAGCAAAATCTATTTTTATTTTTTCTGCCTTTTTTGTTTTGTTTTGTTTTAGGAATCCTTTTTTCAAGATATTGACCTGCTACAGAAGCATGGAATTGTAAGTAATGGCAATGATTTCACTGCACAGAATTGTCCATTTAAAGCTATTGTAAGATTATTTCCAAAAGCGTCTACACATCGAAACAAATAACTGAAACTCCTTGTAATAAATTCTAGATCAGTCATGTGAAGACAAATTTTGCCTTTGGTGATAAGAGGTTTTCAGAAAATCTCATTCCCACTAGGTTCCTAAATAAAGTAGCAAGATATTCAAAGTATTTAGCACCCAGCACTCTTGAAAAACCAACTGCTTGCTAATTTATTTGAAAACTGTGATAGATTACTTCCTGTTCCTGCCAATCTTTGTAATTACTTCTGCATTTTTGGTGCCTGTGAAATTACACTGTGACAATTGTTGCTATACTATTTTCAACGTGCTGGTGAAGGGGGTAGAGTGGAGTGAGTAAAATATTAGTAGCTAGAGAAATAAAGGGTTAGTTTTCTTCATCCAATATGAATTCCTATAATTGTTACCATCGTCATCAGTATATCACACCTGTTTAATTGAATTAATATTATTATAAGTTCAATCAAGAGACTGGCTCATGGATCAGAACCCTATTACATTCAGTGTTATAGAAGCAGAATAAAAAGTCGTTTGGCCAAAGTAACGTAAGATTTAACTGCTAGAAATGACTATAGACAAATAACAGATGAGGAGGACACAGGCACAGTGAGATAAGCATTAGTCAGCGCTACAGTCACTGGACTCAGCATGTCAGCAGTGTAATTGTTGTCAACTTTTTTTTATTGGCAATTCATTGACAGTTGTAGAAGAAAGTTCTGTAGAGGGATCGTGAGGTTGGGAGCTCTAACTATGGGGCAACATAGGAAAAAGAAACAAATTCCTGTGTTAAAAATTTAACAAGTTGACCAAAGAGGCTGACCTCATGAGCTGGAAGGAAGCTGTACCAGCCTGTTAGTATTAACTGAGGCACAGTATGCAGAGATTGATACTAAAGTATGAAAGATCTTGAAAATAAAGAATAATGACTTAGGCTGTTCTTCTGGCTTAAAAAGGGTTTCCTGCACATTTTCCTTTTTTTTTTTCTTTTTTCTTCCTTCCAAGTCATTATTCCCATACTCCAGGAGAGGCTTTTGTTCTCAGCTGTGTCAGTTAAAATTTTTGTGCGAACATATGATGACCCATATCTGTTAAATCAATTTGCTAAAAGAATTTTTGTGAGTTTAGAATTTTTTTCCTAGGAGCAGAGAGAGAAATATTTACTAGATCTGACAGTGATGCCACAAAGAGAGTCAGATTAGCACAACTGAGGCTGTGGTTAGATGTTCAAAAGCATTTGGTAGAAATTAAGGTGCTGTGACCCCTCAGCCTTTGCTGAGCGTTCCTGACCCTGGAGCACACTATTCCTTCTGACACACTTGCTTTTTTTTAGCCACCTCATGGGTTTGTGAACCGATTAGTCCAAAAATTACAATAACAAAAATTATGGTTTAAGGGTTTTTATTCGTAAGTTCTCAGTCTGCTTCCTTTTCCAACTCAGAAGCAGACACCTGGGACAGGGCTGCAACACGAGGTAGAGGATCAGGACAAGCAGTTGGTGTAAGGGGGCAGGTGTGTCAGTGTGTTAAGCCAGGAGTATTGTGGAGTACTTCATAGGTTTGAACCCTAGTCTGAGGATTATATCCCAGGGCCATGGCTGGTCCATAAGCTGTTAGTGAAAGGTGTATGTGTGTGGGAGAGAACAAGAACTTCTATAATCACATCTGCCGCACAGAGACTTGTAATGCAGAACAGCCTGAAGTTTGATGTGATCAGAACGACAGAGCCACTGAAGAAATACAGAAGCAGGGTACTGCATTTAAGGTTTTGGTCTGGAAAATGATCTTTCCATCAGTAGTCTGTTGTCTTAATAGAAAAACACAATTGGCTCAATCATAGAATCACAGAATTGTTTGGGTTGGAAGGGACCTTAAAGATCATCTAGTTCCAATCCTGCTGCCATGGGCAGGGGCACCTTCCACTACACCAGATTAGTCAATGCCCCATCCAACCTGTCCTTGAAAACTTCCAAGGAGGGGGCATCCACAACTTCTCTAGGCAACCTGTTCCAGTGTCTTACCACCCTCATAGTGAAGAATTTCTTCCCAATACCTAATCTAAACCTATCCTCTTTTCAGTTTGAAATTGTTACCCCTTGTCCTGTTGCTACATTCCCTGCTAAAGAGTCCTTCCCCAGATTTCCTATAGACCCCCTTTAAGTACTGGAAGTCTGCCTTATAGCAGCCTTATAGTCCTCGGAGCCTTTTTTCATCCAGACTGAACAACCCCCACTCGCTCAGCCTGTCCTCACACGGGAGGTGCACCAGCTCCCTGATCATCTTTGTGGCCCTCCTGTTGTTACATTCTTTTGTGTGGAAGAGTCATTTTTATTCATGACTGATTTTACCTCACTCACCCCTATTAATATAATTAAAAAAATGTATCACAGGATGAGAAATAAGCTTCAAATGTACATGACTAATTTCTTGCATAACCCCCCTCCCTTCTTATGTCCTATGCACCCACACGCTCTAGAGAGATAGATGATACATCCAGTTCTTTTTTTTTTTTTTTCCCCAAAGAAAAATCCTGGCTGGAAATGGTAAATTGAAGTATTATCCCACACTTTTCACATAGTATGTTTGCTTGTGATTAATCTGTTGCTTGCCTTTAAGTTTCCAGCAATGTTAAAATCATAAAATGAGGTGAGAGGAGACAAAATATGTCAGTAGGGCTCTGACTGAAGTAATGCTGTACCCAATTTAAGAAAAACTCTGGCAGTTCATTCCAACCCAAAGTATCAGTCAGGTCTGGAGGGTACATGTGTTTTAAACCGGACGCACTGTGAACATGCAGAAACAGCAGAGCAGTTAAGAATCAGTTTCCAAAGATCCTTGCAAGTCAGCTCCCAGTTATCCATGATCAGATTACCTGGTTTACAGATTAACTGTGCTAAGGGACCAAGGACAGACTGAGTGTTACAGGGTTTACTAGATTGGGCTCAGTACTATCTGCATCACTCCCTGTGGTTTCTCTACTATTGGCTTGGATCTAGAAAGGCTGACACTGGACAGGGCCAAGTAAATACAAGTAGACCCAAGCCACCTTTCTCTCAAAAGCACCAGGATCTGGTCTCTGCACCGTGATCCCTCACACCAATGTTACTCAAAATTTTCTGTTGTTGGTGTCACAAATTACATAACAAAGAGTTTACTGTAAATCTGTTTCTTTCTTGGTGAAAATACACATGCATATGAATGTATAATAAAATATGTTTCAAAGGTTTACTTTGCCTTCTAGTTGTTAATTGTCATGAGTACTCAGAGCAGGGAACTTTCTTCACAGAATGTAGCAGATATTAAAAAGCTGAAGTCAGTTGGGATCTGCACGATCAGAGGAATCCAGATGACCACGAGACGAGCGCTGTGCAATGTAAAAGGGCTTTCAGAGGCCAAAGTGGACAAGATTAAAGAAGCTGCAAATAAACTTATTGTAAGCCAATCACTTTCCTGATAGTTTAAACTTAATGCTGGCCTCTCCAAAATGCTGTGCAACATTTCTCTCATCAGATTTTTTCTCCACATTTTCAAGATAATTTTGAAAAGCACTCTGCTTGTTACTCTAAAGGGACAATACTTTATACTCTACAACAACCAGACAAATGCTGTGGTCCTTTTCGTAACCAACCTGTGTAAATGAGGCTGGAGTGGACAGACGATATTTGTGGGATATTGCACTTTACCTTCAGGTTAAATCTAAAATAAACCTCTCGTGTTCTCTTTGGTCTTCCTTAGGAACCAGGCTTCCTGACTGCCTTTGAGTACAGTGAAAAGAGGAAGATGGTATTTCATATTACTACTGGCAGCCAGGAATTTGAGTAAGTTTATCTCTACTTAAATCCTTCTTTAGTTCAAATTGTTCCAATAATCATATTTATTGTCTTTGACGTGACATAAAAATATAAAGGAATAAATACTCAGCTAGGACATGTAGGTTACCTTACATTTGGAGTTTGTGCTGTCTCAAAGATGCGTGCCTCAATAAGCAACTCCTTTTCTGAGTGGAAACTGGACTTTGTACCATCAGGGTAAATGGAAAGAGTGTGCATCCAGAAACCCTGAACATAGCATCATTTATTCTCACCTAGTCAAAACAGCCTGCAAGTCTCAGGTCAAAATTGTAAGTCTTCAAAACCTTCCTTGAGATATTTTAATGGAACGTTATCTTTCCAGAGATACATCCTCTGTTCTTTCTTTCCAGTAGTAATTTGCATAGCTCTTGCTCTTGCACAGAGAAAGGGAGGTTAAGACAAAGCAAATTCTTTATGAATCAGTGATCATTTAGTACTCTGCATTTAATACATCAAGTGAGGAGCTTTAGGACAGAAATAACTTACCTTAAAGTAGGAAAAAAGTATCTTTTTAACTTTTCTATTGTTATTTTGTGGGTTTAATTACATCATAATCCTCTCCCTTTCTCCAGTAAACTTCTGGGTGGTGGAATTGAAAGCATGGCAATCACTGAGGCCTTTGGAGGTGAGACAACCACATTAAATGAATATTACTGATGAAAGAATTGCAGCTTATTTTATATTTTAAATCAAGCCGAATTATTTCCATCAAACTTATCCCATTGTAGTCATAAAGATGAGTACCTGCATGAGTGTAAGAAGGGAGAATCCATTTCTCTTTCTGTTTTTCTATTTTTCCTCTTCACTTGCAGAATACATTTGAGATGAGTAACCATTAGACTTGGGGCATGCTGATTATTAATACTATTACTAATGTATTATACAGGAAAGACCTCCCTGTTGCAATCTGTGCTCCTTTCCAGTAACAAAACTGCCACAAATGATACTTTATTTATGCACACTTAGGATACATGGCACTTCATATAAGATTTTGAAATTACAATTAAGCTACTATTATAGTAAATTTGATCAGTTAGTGGTTATCACTTCAACAACAACAAGAGCTCATAAAGCCCAGTATTCTTTCCTTTAGAAAAGATAAACTGGAGACTAGCATGATTTGATACAGTGAGATTAATAAGCTCATAAGATTCTCCTTGATTATTTTACCGAAAATGAAACTGGACCGCGACAGTGGAATCAAAGATTTCTCTCCCCTCCTCCCTCAGTTAACACTTCTTTTCCACAGGTGCCATGTGGTTTTAACTTCGGCACAGAAAAGAATAAATGACAGTAGTCAAGCATGGTCATATTAAAGCATTTTGGATTTTGCTTTTCATGTAATACATTTCTATTGCACAGAATATGATTTATAAATCAGGGTTAAATGATTTTAAAAGGTAGAGATAGACGTGAATTTTGTAAGTAAGAGCGATTCTAACTGCAATTAGTCCTGAATCTGCCAAACTCAGAAAAAGAAACCCTGACTTTTTTTTTTTTTATTTTTCTTTATTTAACAGAGTTCCGGACAGGCAAAACCCAGCTATCTCACACACTTTGCGGTAGGTGTAATACCTTAAAAGAGAGAGATATTTCTTCTCAGTGAATCCATTCTTTACAACTTTGTCAGAATGACCTACATAGAGATAAGTCAGAATCTTTTATCTCTGGAAATACAGTGAAACAGACCTTGGTGACTCCCACCTCTGCTGTGTTTGAGTAGAGAACTCATGGAAATGCTTACTTTTAAATGCTGCTCACATCAATGTATGTTTTGCCATAAGGATAGGGAATATAATAGATTTGTCTTAGAGAAACCAGTGAAAAACACCATCTGGAAAAACAGCACAAATACGGGTTACAGGGGGACAGGGACATTGCTTAGAAAAGGGAAAAGGCAAGATTGTTTCTCAGTAACTCTTTTAAAATTTCCTGGTTTCAAGAAGTTTTGCTGAATATGACATTCTGAAAGGACACTGAAAGGCTACTATTGGCTGTTTATCCAGTAACTGGATAAACAAACATTTTGGCAGTCACTGTATTCGAGCAGTGCCAAATACAGCAGGACTGTGATTTCCCAGCGATATCACTCAACGTATAAATAGTAGTAAATAATAACTAATATAACTATTAATGCTGCTGAAATATAGTTACCGGACATTGAACAGGCAAACATTCCCTTAAATGAACCCTATATTATAAAAGAAATTATGGCACCTTCTGGAAAAATAAGGCCTTTCTTCCTTTTAGTACGGTCAAATGGTCAGCAGTCATACCCTTTTGCATGAATGACTACAACTGAATTGAGTATTTTAGCTTATTCACTCCAGAGACTAAACCCACAATCAGTAACTATTTGCATGTGAGAAAAAAATTAATATCCAAAGAATTTATGATCATATGAGTTATGGCTGGGAAAAAAACAACCTACTAAATCAATACCAGTAATTTGGGCAGAGGATTAAAAGGATGCTCTGTATGTAACAAGTTACAAATAATATCCCTACCCACTTTCAATATAAAATACACAGATTTAATGATGTTACTGAGTAAAATACAATTTTGACACCATTAATTAAATCTCATTTGATGTCCGATTGATAAAAGTGGCTTGAGTTTCTTCTCAAAATGGCAGCAAGACTTGAGATACTCCTGATTTCCACATTGATTGAAACTGGTGGTTCTTTGTGATATGGATAAGCAGTTGTACTTTATTAAAAAATAATAATGGAGGGAGTAAGAAAATATTTTTTCCCAATTTCTCGTTTTGATCTCTATGATTCACTGTAGTGACAGCTCAGCTTCCAGGACCAAACGGCTACACAGGTGGAAAGATTATCTTCATTGATACTGAAAACACTTTGTATCTTTTGGACTGTGGAAAGCTACAGGTGCAATGAACTAGAAAGACAGTTCATTTTGATATAAGCAAGTAGGAGGCTCCAGATAGCTTCAAACATTATGACTGACACAGAGAGCCTGGCGAGCACAGTGTGTAGCGGCCCACAGGGTACTGTCTTTTTGATCTGTCAGTTGATGTAATCCAACCTGGAAAAGTTAGAGTTAGGATACAGATTTTATTTTAACTGGTTTGTTTTTTTCGGGGGCCGGGGGGTCGTGAGATCTAATATGCCTTCTTGGTAATGATACAGGTGATAGAAGCTTTTCTGTTTACTTCAAGAGAAATTCATCTAAGCACTGAACACTTATTTTTAACACTTCATATCTGTGGCAGACTGTGTATAAATAGGTTTTGTTCACAGCTGAATTCCCAGAACACAGAAATCCATATGTCAACCCCCTCCCCACCTCAAACCCTAAACACAAACCAATTAGCATTGTGAGCCCTAAACTATCTTTAGGGTATGTGGGACAGTGTGAAGAGAAAAAGTTTGTCTTTTCCAAGATCAAATTAAAAGTTCTTCTTTGTTTTTGCATAGTTCTGTTTTGGAATGGGGTTTCATTACTTTCAGAGCACGTTTTGTACAAAGTGAAATCCTTAACGTTGATTAATGTCAGCCGGCCAGACCGTCTTCGTGACATTGCCGATCGCTTCAATGTTGACCATGATGCAGTACTTGACAACGTGCTGTACGCACGTGCATATACTAGTAAGACCATCATTGCAACTGGCATGGTATCCATGGGTTCTTTTCTCTAAGGCTCCCATTTTAATAGTTCTCAGTTGATAAACAGAGATTGCCCACTGAGGATCAAGAAGAATGTTTTGCTGCTCACAGGAGAAGTTGTAAGCTTGCTTCCATTTTCTGTTTCTGGCGTCGTACACTGATGGCACCGGCTCTGTTGCGGCAAACTGCAAAACTTTGTTGTTTATGTAGGGCAGCTGAGCTGGAATACTTACATTGAGCAAGTCTACTCCATTTGCACAACATTAAGTGAACTCTGCTATGTACATGACAAGGGTCAGCGCAGCATCTTAATAAGAGAAGCACCAATTAATGTAACCATGATTGCTTGAAGGCAAGATAATTCTAGAAATGCCGTTGACACATTCTCTATGATCTTGTGCAAGGAACTTCATAGGGACAGCTCCAATACACTCTGTCACAAGATACTGCATTAAAACTTCAGGGGAGTTTTAAGTGGGACATTTACTTTGAGAGTACAGTATGAACATGAATAATATTATTAATACAATTTCAGTGTATCACTTAATTCAACATTAAATTCAAATGTTTATATCGCTTTTCAAGTTCTTAACACAACAAGAAAGTTGTCTTCGTGCGTAGTTTTGTTATGAGGCTTTTCACAAAAGAGATTTGTTAGCTGGGCAAGTAGAAACTGGAACCTGCAGAAGCAGAGGCACTGCTGGGTATTGAGGTAGATTGTTATTGGGCACTGGATTTAAAACTGCTGGCAGTGAGAATATAAACAGTGCAGACACTTAAGGCTGAATTTTAAAATTCAGGCTTTTGTCACTTCAGAGCTCTTTCTGGTCCTAATTTCACTTGGCAACTGTACTTCTCACCAGGTGAACATCAGATGGAATTGCTTGACTATGTAGCGGCCAAGTTCCATGAGGAAGCTGGTATCTTCAAGCTATTGGTACAAAACCAATCCTTTCTTTTGTGTGCTTACTGCTTTCAGAATAGGTTTTCTTCTTTTCTTTCATTGTATTTGCTTATCTAGCATAATTACAATGCAGATCATTGACTCCATAATGGCACTTTTCCGTGTGGATTTCAGTGGTCGTGGAGAGTTGGCCGAGCGACAACAGAAACTGGCTCAGATGCTGTCGAGGCTCCAAAAAATATCAGAAGGTAAGGGAAACATTGCAAAATTTGGAAAACATAGACTGGAGTTACCAAAACAGTAGCTGTTGATAGCATGACCACCTGTAGTCCAAGTGCATTATCAATCAGGCATTGGCCCAGGAATCTTTCCTCACTTGACACCTCTGTCAGTTACCAAAAAGATCAAACTGATGATATATTACTTCCAGATGACAGATTAAGTCTTTAGAACTATTTAACATTTAGAGTTTTCTTAGAAGTGCTGTTCAGAGAATGAGAAACTAGGTTATAGAACTGGACAAACATCTCGTAAGAGAAACTGGCTTCCTCAAATTTTGACAGTCTAAATACACGAGAAACATGAATAGAAGGAAGGATGAAGGCACAGAGAGATAAAAAAGCCATGCCCATTGCCATGTTCCCAGTACTTTGCAATGCTCTGAGGGAGGATGACAGGATGAATAGGGCTCCTACTCTTTGGAATGTCTCATAAATGTTGATGAGGAATGAATAAATGTTTTTTTCATGCAGTTTTTTTGGTTTGGCTTTTTTTTTTAAAGACAGACAAAGGGAGAGGAGGCTAAGGGCAGGGAGCCAACAGAGAAGGGAACTGAGAAAGACTTGTTCAGTGGAAATCTAAAAGTGCTCCTTTTTGGTATATTACAGCTGAAGTCACACAGGAGCAAATTTAGGCTGTCTCATGATGAACTCCAGCCATCAGACATAAAGAATATTTAGTTCTCTTTCATCTGAAATTTGAAGTGCTTCAGCAGCAGCCCTGATTTTACCATGGCTATGAGAATATTTTGAAATTCTAACTGAATATAATCCAATCCTTCTTTGCATTGTTGTGCAGCCTGGTCCAGTGGGGGCTGGAGCTAAATGATCCTTAAGGTCTCTTCCAACTCAAATCATTCTGTGATTCTTTGATTCTATTGCAGAATATAATGTGGCTGTGTTTGTGACCAACCAGATGACTGCTGATCCAGGGGCAACTATGACGTAAGATACTTTGTGTCTCTCTTTTTTTTTAAAAAAAAAACAACTTCTCTTTTGTATTACATATTTAACAGGGATGAGAACTGAGATTTTATGGAGCAAGAGGCACCAAAATGAACGTTCAGACTGGTCATTAGCCCCTCTGGTATGATGAGTCATTCGTGGATAACGCCAATAGGTTTCTCTCTGTTTTTTCAATTAGTTTTATGTATATATGTGGCTTCCAGTTTCTTTTAGAGCAGCTGACATAGGAAGTTTAAAGTGTGTATTTCTTGAGCCTCTTTGATTTAATGACAGGAAAATAAGGCCAGCACTGAACATTGGAACATCCCGTCTTGAAGCAATGTGTTCAAGTCCTTTTTTGATAAATTTACCTATTTGTTATTCACGACTGAGTTCGATATGCGCACAGTATTAACCTACAGAATTTGGACAGTGAATCATCACAATTTTCTTGCAACTTTAGCTTTCAGGCAGACCCCAAAAAGCCCATTGGGGGCCACATCCTTGCTCATGCCTCGACTACCAGGATTAGTTTGAGGAAAGGGAGAGGGGAGCTGCGTATCGCAAAGATATACGACAGGTAAATCACCTTTCCTCCACAGAGAGGAAGGCGTGTTAGGAGCAACCATAAGGTGGCAAAGTTGATGGTACTGAAACTCAATAGCTTGAACAGCTGACTCACGGTTTCAAACTAATCACATTTCTGGGGGGTAAATTGAGAGAAAATGTGAAAGGACAAACTAATTAACAGACTTAAAGTTGTCTTGCATATCACATACATTAAATTACGTAATCTTTCACCATAAATCCTACTAGATGCTCATCTCTTAAAGAAGACCATCAAACAGTTTGGCAAAACTGGTGGTCCCTTGGCAGGAAAATTCCAGAGCTGTTAAATCACTAAATTTTGCTGACACAATTAGTATCACTTTAGCTGGTAAGCTGTGGCAGATGCGAGTCAATAAAAATCACACTATTGGAACTGCCTGGAGAGACCAGTGTCTCTGGTCAGGAGGTAAGAAATTGAAATGAGAGTTTGGACAAACAGAATATTCCTTCTCCTGCACCTCTTCCATTTCCCTCCCTTGTATTTATCATCTTCCAAGAGGTGGATTTCACATTTTCTCATCTTAATAATACTGATCACATTCTACAGTTTGCACATAGGTATAAAGATGTTGAAGTATTCCAGGCTGCTTACGCTTAAAAGATTTGGGGGCCTGTTTCACAGCTGCATTTAACATGGGGAAAAACACAAGTTTCTTGCTTCTTTTTTTCTTCCCAGCCCTGAGATGCCTGAAAACGAAGCCACATTCGCAATAACTGCTGGAGGGATCGGGGATGCCAAGGAATAGGCAGAAAAACGATGTAAGTGTGCAGCTGAAAACCTCCTGCATGGCTGGGATAGAGATTTGTGCAAGGTCACCTGCTGCCCGGCTGCAATTTTATCTTTTGGAAAACCTTAGAGATATTTTTGGAGAACATCGGGATGAACTGTACAGTTCAGTTTTATTGAATTTGGTTCATTTAGGGTCTTCATTTTTCAACTGAACTTTGAGCAGACAACGATTTAAGAAATAAGCTTGTGAATTGCTCAAAGAATCCTTTTCCTATATTTTATGAAAATCAAAGCTGTCATTTCACAGGAGATTAATATACTCTTTTTTTTTAGTTTCTTTCAAAGCGAGTGTCTATGTGGTAGAATTTAATAGTGTGAAATGGAACAGAATTGGAATAAGCTCAGTTATAAAATCGACATAAATAGAAAAGGCAGTGGCAGAAGCAACAGCCCAAGAACTTGACGGATTTCTGTACAGGAACGAGTTACTTTAAAAATACGTTTTTAGGCATTTTTATCTTGACTAGGTAATTTTTGTATTTTTATTTATCATTTTCTTCTTCTTGGAGAGAATGTTTTAAAAATGTTCTTATTAAAGTTAAAAATAAAGTTTATGAATTAGAACAGCACTCTGCTTATGTTTGGGTGCTTTGAATCAAATAATAATAATTTAATAATCTCAATAATCTCACTGATCTTTCACGAGAGAAATAAACCTGGTACAACCCAACATTTTAAAATCTTTTTTCCAGTTCCCTAGAGAAACTCAAACTTCATATAATTACCTTGTCAGTCTCCTAATATAAGTGAGACTATTAATAATTAAATAATACTAAATATTATCATTTAAAAGCAGAAGAAAACAAAACCAGTGGTTAGACAGGGGAGAGAGGCTGGCACTGGCACTTAGATCAAGGGAAAGGGACTTGTGACTCGGCTCGCTGAGGGCACGTGCTGCCTGGCCAGCCAGCACAGGCATAGCTCTGAACCAGAGGGGGCAAAAAGATTTTGTCTTCCTTGAGTCATTTCTGAACAGATCTTTGATACTTTTCCTGAGGTAAAGCACAATTTTTTTCACAGTGGAGAGAAATCTAGAGAGGCAAAGGCTGGCTGATCTGAGAGAGCCAGGAAGGGGTCAACCGTTGTCATTTAATATAACAGCTCATTCCTTGCTCGTGCCAGTCTTTCCCACACCAGGCATATTCAGATATGAATATCTAACGGCTGAGTACCGAGTGTCAGTGCGAGCTTACAGTGTCATTTGGCTCCCTCCAACCCACTTAGAAAGGCCCAAGTTTCTTTCAATGCTTCATTTTAAGCACGAAGACTGCTTTTTTGCTTTCTCACATACGCTGTACGTGCACACAGCAAGCAAAACTAAAGCAGTCAACAGTTTGTTTGCATTCCAGGCTAAGTTATTTGTTCCAAGGGTCTGAAAGTAAGGGGGGCTCACTTTCTTTTGTGCCAATGTTAACTGATTTTGGACAACCTGACAGCCCAGAAAGCGCTGCCAATATCACGACTGCGGCTTGGGCCAAGGCCTGGCTTGGCTGGTGTACACAGATCCCTCACCAAACATGGCTGCTTGTGCCCGGACAAATCAACTAGCTGCTTGTTTGCAAGCACTAGGAGCATAAACACAGCACAAAAGAACTTACGCCTTAACGCCACATAATTGCATCATGGCTTGTTTTATCTTTTAGTTAGGAGTCTCTGGTTGATCTGGGGAGTCAAACGCTAGCAGGCCATGAACACGGTGTGCATGCTGTGCCCGAAGTCCTGCATGTACTTCAACTCGTTTCTTCAATTGCTTGCAGTAACGCCACAGTGGGTGAAGGGGTGAATTCGTTTACTTTCTCGAGAGGCTGCCAACAACCTCCTGCAGCTGCTGGGGGTGCGTGGTGTGTGACCGGGGGTTGCTGCGACGAACCGCCTTGGGGACTGTTATGCCATTTTCTCCCGGCCCTCGGGCGAGCACACACATCATGGCTGCTGTCACTGCTACTCCTGCCCCGGCGCCGCGCCAAGATGCCCCGTAGTGATCTGCCAGGATAAAAAAAAAGAAAAAAAAAAACGGAGGGAAAACCTCAACCCACCCGACCCGTATGGCGTCGGTGCTGCGGCCGCGGCCGCGGAAGTCCGAGGGGCCGAGAGACCTCCCCACCCCTCCCATGCCGAGCCCCGCCACCGCCCCGCGCTCCCGTTATTGTCTCCTCAGCGCCGCTGCCACTCTCCACGGGGACAGCGAGCGCGTAGGAGAAAGGCCGTATTCTCCAAACCCGACTACGTTGCAAAATTAACGTAATCCTTCGACACTCCGCCAGCCGTGCCTGCAGTAGCCGCGGCAGAATTTTACGCAAAACGCCCGGGCTCTTCCCCGCCCTACGTCAGCCTGAGTTACTCAACTTGCGTACGCCTTAGTACTTACGTAACGTACGCCTCGGCCTAGACTTTCCCTACCTTCCAGAAGAGGTTACGAGCCTGACTCTTTGCGTAGCAGACTTTGAGGAATAGGGAGAGCGTTACTCTCCTCCCTCCCTTCTTCACGCGGGCGCACAGCTCCAGTAAAGAACGCTACGCACATTTCGTAGCCTGCCTGCCGCGAGGAGCAGTGTTTCGCCACAGAGTTGTGTGCGTAGGTGGCTTCCGGGAATAGGCGTAGGTATTTTCGAGGGCCGCCGTTTGCGCAGCGTCGGGCCGCCTGTAACGTAACTGAAGCGGGTTGGGGCGGCGGCAGCCATTTTGTGCCGGGAGCCCGGAGGAAGAAGACGCTGGTGTCTCCACACTTCACGGGCCCTGGAGCCGACCGAGAGCCCCGCCGTTCCGTCCGCCGACGTC
>VWZK01005739.1:618714-636380 GCA_013396935.1 Baryphthengus martii | reverse complement strand
TTTTTTTTTTTTTTTTTCCTTTTGAGGATGGCAACAGTAAGTACGATGACATTATAGTAGGCATTTAGTTTGAGACTTGAGGTTTTTAAAGGGTTGAAAGTAACAAGACATTCATCCTATGCCTTTTTAAAGAGAAAACTGATTTAGATGAGTGGCATTTTTCATCCTTTACATCACAAGTAGTTATGCCTTCATTCTCAAGGATTAGCAATAAACATACTTTGTGGCTTCTGTTAATATGACAGAGTAGATCTCAGTTAATGAGTAGTTTTTCTACCACCCCCCCACTCCCTTCCTTTCCTTCTTATTTTTCCTTGCCGCTGAGATTAAGATATAATTTTTCATATGTTGCAGTGCATTTTAACATTTACTTTCTTGTCAGCTGTGGAGAGAGATAGTTGTATCCTTGCTTTATCTTACACTCAGTATTTCATGCTCGTTTCTTTTCAGAGAGGAGAGTTCTGGTGTTTTTCCACTATGAGATTTTCAGCTCAGTTTAACACATGGACATTGGAGTAAATACTTCAGCAAGTCTGAGATAGTTCAGGCCTCAGCTGTTTTTGAGTTTAGTGAGTGAGTCTGAGTGTATGGATTTATGTACAGTTGCTTAAAAGAACACTGACCAAAGTGTTGTCACAACACCTGCTGTGTTAAAAAAAAAAAAAAATGGTGTAGTCTCAGGTATCGAAGGACTTGGATTATATGTGAGTGCTTCTCTTTCAGATTAGGGTTTTTGCATAAGTAAAAGGAGTGCCTGCATGCTTCTTTGTGAAGTTTCTGAACATTTGCATGAAAGATTGTTTTCTTGGCCTGTTATCCTGGAAGCTTTAATGCATCAGGATTCGTTTTGTTATATACATCTCTTTAAGGTGTGAAAATATTTGTAATCACTAACAACATAATCTCTATAAAATTCTGAGCCACCCAGCATGCTGTTTAAGTGTCATTTGAAAGTTTTATCACCTTCTCAGTGCTAATTCTTTCATAAGCTAATCAAATCCAGGCTTTCTGTTTTCCTCCTATAGGGACAGAGTTGTAAGTGACTTTTAGAATAGAAAGTTGTACTCTTTTGGCTCTTGAAAGTAACAAACTCCCTCAGAAATGATTGCACCAGTAATACTAGAGAAGAATGTTCTGTGTCAGTCTGAGTTTACACTTGAAAAGAGGACTGTTGGCAAATCAGTGGAATAATCTTAGATTTAAATCAGTTTAACTAGAAATGGAATCTTGTTTAACTTGTAATCGGAATATAAAGTGTCAGTTACTGGCAGTTTAGCTGATAAACTTGAGCAGAGGCAGCGTTTGAGGACTGCTGCAGGGCTCGCTTCTTTCAGGTCAGTATACAGCCACGTTGTCTATAAGAAGGGAAAATTAAAACTATGTGACTTCTATGTAAAATGTATTAATTCTTCCCTCTGGATAGCTGTGGAGCAAATGCTTAGAGTACTCAGCTGCTCCAGCTTCCAGTCTTGCAATCAGTTCTTCCATATGTTTCCTAAGGAAACTGGTTGATCCTTTGAATCTCCAGCTGACTTCAGTGAGGCTATGGGTTTTATTACCCCAAAAAAGAGAGTTATCTTTTTGACATATTGGAATAGTTGTAATTGTGACCTGGAGTTAGCATGACGAGTAGCAGACATCTTCAGTAAAGGTGAATCTCCCTGTAAATGAAAATCTGTTTTGTTTTTTTTTTTTTTACTTTGTTCTGGAAGAAAATGTAATGCTTAAATGAATTTTTGAAGTTGTGTTTCAGTCTTTTCATATGACAAAAATTGCTGATTATGCAGGCTGTCTAGGAGATCTGATAGACCTACTGATGAGAAAATAAGGGATATTTATAGAAAAGGGAAGAGATTTGACGAAACAGTTGCAACGAAGCAAACATTTCAAAACTTACTTAGCAGGTTTTAGGTTAAAGTGTATCTACCATACTCAGCTTTTCCAAAAATGTAACCCCTCCTTCCTAGTAGTATGTTGGTTTGAGTTCTGTTTTTTTTTTCATCTCTTAATCACTATAATTTGTGGTTTTCATTGGGAAGTGATTTAAAGGAAAAATGTAGTTAAAGTCTGACCAGATAGTCTTGTACTTAAGGTAATTCAGAAATTTATTTCACATTTGCTTTATTTTTTTAGCATACACCTTCCCCCAGCAAGTTACTAGTGTAAGAAGATTGCTTTGGGATTTTTGTTGCTTTCAGTTTGTTTCACTGACAATTTTTATTTACTAACAGACTGACTGAGTAAGTTTCAGATACTTTGGGTTTGCTATCTAAATAAAAGTCTTGTTTTAAACGGACATTTCTTACAAATTTATGTTTTTCAGAAAGCTAGAGCTTTATTAACCAAAATCTGAATTAGGACAAAATCTGACATGATAGCATTTGTAGAAGTACCTTCTGCTGTGTTTGTATGATACTAATGAAAGAGCTGTGGCTTTTTTTGGTGGAATTTTAAAGTACGTAATTTATAATAATTGCTGTAAGTAATTTTATGCTACTTGGTTTTCAGTTATTCTTACAGATAACTGTGAGAACCTCATGTTTTGTCTAATGCATTAACAAGTCATTACTGTTACTTCTTAACCTTCTGAAGTGTGTTAAATTGAATGGGTGAAGAAAACTTAGGTGAGAAAGAGCAGTAACTTTTGAGTTATTCTGCCAGTTAGGACATTTTTGATAAGTATTAGGTTCTTAGTCTCTTGAGTCTTTGTGAAAAATGTTTGAGACAGAAATTTTTTTTCCGGAGTACTTTGTTGTCTTTTTCTTGTTAGACTCTGGTTTAAAAAGAAATAATTTTTTATTTTTTTTGTTGTTGTTGTTATTACTTTGATTCTGGAATTACAGATAGACTTCCCGGCTTGGCTGGACTTGTTTACTTTCTGTTCTTCTGTTTTTCATTTGAAGCATACTGCTTGATAAGAAAGGAGAGAAGACACAGAGGGAAAGACAGAGCAATAGCCATTTTTGTGTAAATCTAACCTTGAGAGAGATTAAAGGAATTTGCAGTTAGTGTTTTTTTCTCATCCCTTGCATCTAACCATGTTTTCAGTGTACTGTTTGCTTCAAGAAAAGGCAAGTTCCATAGCTGTGACCACAGCATTGTCTTGAGGGAGGAAACCTTGAGGTAGAAACTAGAGACAGGAGCTTTAAGGTAGTCACTTACAAATGGCTGTACTGGAAGGAAAAGACTGGAAGGTTTTGACTTCAGAACTTGCTTAAAGCAGGCTTACGTTACTTCAAGACGTTGTATACCGTTGTAGTGGTTGGAGGGAGGTGACTTTTGCTACAATATTGTACTCGTGTCAAATTGGAGAAAAGAGAGTGGAAAATGCTTAAGTATCCTGCAAATTCTGGAATAATTAATTTTTATTTTTTCTTTTTATGACTAATGTTAACGCTCTCAGGTTTGGAGCAAGTCGTGGAGGTCCTCTTCCTCCAAAGAAATTTGGTAATCCGGGGGAACGTTTACGTAAGAAAAAATGGGATTTGAATGAGCTGCCCAAGTTTGAGAAGAATTTTTATGTGGAACATCCGGAAGTGGCCAGGCTTACTCCAGTAAGTTTTCACATTCTGTCTATACCATTTTACTAACAACAGAAAATGCCAGTAGTGGGAAAACTTGTCCTAGGAAGTCTAGGACACTGTGTAGTGGAACTGTCTCTTCAATTATGCTTGTTTGGTATGTCCGTCGTACTCTGCAGGATAACAGTTCTAGTTGCCTTCAGTATTTAACGTTAACAAAGGTGATGTTTCTGCTCTTACCTGGTTTTATACAAGATATTTTACATTTGGTCATTTGTAATTCATCGTCATAGTGTTTTTCTGGTCTAGCTATTCATCAGCGTAGAGAACTTCGGAGTTACAGTACTGAGGAGGCCCTTAAAGAATCTCAAATAATCAACTAAGAGTGGCAGAAATACATGAGAAATGTTTTGTTTGAAAGTAATATTCTATCATAATATTATTTCGAGCTGAAAGAGGCCACGGGAGATGTCTTGTCTAATGCTCTGCTCAAAGCAGGGTTAACTACAAAACTAAAGCAGGTTGCTTAGTGCTTTGTCCTTTTAAAATTAGAATATCCACGGGGATGGGGAGAATTTAGATCCTCTCTGGGTGGCTGTCCCATGGCTTAATGTTTCTCATGGTATTATTTCCCCCCTCATAATTATTTGCAGCGTCTCCTCTGTTGCGACCCATTGGGTAGTTGAAAGTTAAATTCTCCTGTTAGTCCTCTCTTTCCTCTGCTAAACAAATCCAATGCTCCCAGTTTTTCCTCATGCAGTCTGTACTCCAGCCTCTAGCTTTCTTCCTATAATTGGACGTGCCCTGTTAAAGCAATGTCCTTTGTACATGGGAGGCACAAAACTGGATGCAGTACTTTGTGTTTACTGTGTAAATACAGTCATCTCCCGTTGCAACTCCACCTGAGTCTAGAGTCTTTTTTCCCATTTAATGTTTTTTTTTATGATTAGAAATTAAGTGCTTTCATTTGTAACATGAGGAAACAAACAAAATGTTCTTACTCAATTCCATAGTCTTACAAACCTTTATATAAAATATTCATGAGGATTTTATATGGCATAAAGGAATTGAAGGAGGCATTGGCTTTTTTAAACTACAATAACTTGAACTACTGAACCATAATGAGCATTAGATGCTATAGCTGTCTTTGCCTTAGCCAACTAAAAGGTTTTTCATCTTTTTTCTCAGAAGTTGTTTTCTTTTTTTACCTTTTCATTCAAGCTCAAGAGGTTCTCACAGAGAGTAAAGTTATTGCTTTGGATAAAGTGCATGTTTGGTATTGGTGTGTATCTTTCTATTGATTTTTTAATGATCATTAGAGTGAGGTCCTGAATTGTGGAAGCATGTTGCAAGTGCAGCTGGACTTGCAAAATAACCTAGACAAAGATAAAACACTTTTGTCTAATCCTAAAATTATGCTTCTGTGGATACACATTCCAGAAATACTTTAAGAGTTACTATTATTAAAAAAAATTGTTCAGGGTCTTAGATACCATTATGATGACCTTGCCTGGGCTGCTTTCGTACAGAGAAGTGCTAGTTCTGAAAACATTCCAAGCAACATTTCTGAGTTGTAAGCTGTCCAGCAAGAGCTTTGTGTTTAATCACCTCTGAAATGTGTTAATTGAAGGAGGACGACAGCCCTGCCTTCTGCTAGTTCGTAGTATATTAGGGCCTGTTTATTTCACTTAGCTCTTAGCACTGTCACATAAAACATGTTTCTTATCTGATCCTCTATTTCTGATCACTTCTGAAGCTGTTGATCATTTCTGGCCTCTGGAAAAAATACTGTATCAGTATACTCTTCATTATAAAGGACTGATTGGAAGAAGAAAGAGACATTAGTCTTTCTAGACTACGTAGAGGACTCGTACCTCTGAATATTGGACAAACTCTGTGATAGCTCAGTATTAAAATAGTACTTCAGGAAAGCAGTCATTTTTAGTTCTCTGTTTCAATTCAGTTCTCTAGCAAAGCTGTTACCCAGAGGTGTGAAATGAATTCATAGTTAGAAACATGTGCTTTTAACATCCCTGATGCTTTTCTTTTCCACATAAATAGTATGAAGTTGAAGAATTGCGAAGAAAGAAAGAGATAACAATTCGAGGAATGGAGGGCTGCCCCAAGCCCGTGTTTGCCTTCCACCAGTGTAGCTTTCCGCGTAAGTATTTTGTCATTCTTTAAGATACTGAAGGTTGCTCAAAACCAGTAACTGTTCGGGCCTCTTCTGTTTTCTAAAAGGTCTTCTGAAGCCTCAGGTGTCCTTTACAAATTTTTTTTCTTTTCTTAAATTCTTAGAGTATGTGATGGATGCCTTGATGGACCAGAACTTTACAGAACCCACTCCAATTCAGTGCCAAGGATTTCCGCTAGCTCTCAGTGGTCGTGATATGGTGGGCATTGCACAAACTGGCTCTGGGAAGACATTAGCAGTACGTATTCTTGCCTTTTATTTCGTTTTCCTACTCGCTTTCCAGAAATTATTGTTGGCTCCTCGTTAGTAGTCTTGGGTCTTGTCAATACTACAAGCATAAAGTGGGATGGGTACATGTTTTTAAAGCTTGCTTTGTTTGGTGATGGATGAGACTTAAGTCTCAATTCAACTAGCCTATCTTGTTCACAGGCATGTGTTTTTTGTGTGTGTGTCTTTCTTTTTGGATTCTTAGTCATTTCTCTGGCCTATGGTGGCCAAAAAAGTATGTTCTCATTAGCATATTTATTAACTATGCAAGTTAAAATAAAAAATGATCGAGGCTTCAAGTTACACATTAATTTTACCTGCAGTGGTTAAGAAGGAATTTTATCCTTTATGAAGAACATTGGTTAGGGCCAAAATTGCTGAATTTTGCCAACTTAGACTCCAAATTTAAATGAGCCTTCCTTTCAGAGGTGCTGAGCAATTATGTTTTGTGTTCATGTCAAAGGAGATACGGTTGGTCAGCAGCTCTGAAAATCTTCTGTTGCATAAATGCAAGTATCTGTTTGTTTTTTTTTTCAGAATCCTAATTTTTATTTTGCTAAGATTTCTTGCTGTCTCACATCAGATGTTGGCTTCTTGAAGAGATGTTAGGCCGAATGGGCTCTTGCCGTGATCCAGTTGTAGTAGGAGGAGGTCATTAGCATTTAATATTTAAATCCTGTGTCTTGACTTAAAGTTCTTTTGTTCTAGTACTTGTTGCCTGCGATTGTTCACATCAACCACCAGCCATATTTGGAGAGAGGGGATGGCCCAATTGTAAGTGCTTGTCAATTCTCCTCTTTTTGTTGTGCGTGGTGTGGCATCGTTCACGTGTACTTCATTGAATTAGTATATCAGAATAGAAAGCAGAGAAATGTTTACTGTCACAATGTGAACGTCCCACTCAGTTGAAATTCTGTGCAACTGCTGACACAGTTGTCATGAAGGCACCCGCAAAACAAACAGCAGCCGCTATCCGAAATGGGGTTTATTGCAACTAGGGTTGCCAGCACTCCTTTTGACTAAACAACAGGTTTGGATGTCTGTCGGGAAGTAACTACTACACAACTAATTCCTAAGTTTAAGGAATGACAAACCAAAATGGGCAAACCCTCGCTCATAAAAGGGGAAACCTCCCACACCAGAGTGCCTGAGATACCACCCACACAAAGGTGGGGGAGGAGGCTCACTCAATCCACGGAGACTCGCTTGATCTGTGGAAGTATCCTTGGACAGTGTGTCCAAGGGGAGGGTCTGGCTGCCAGGCCTGCTGCTCTGCGAAGAACCAACTCACCTGGCTCTTAGGCAGGACCCCATTTATACCCCAGTCGAAGGTGCACTGTGGCCATTCTCACTGGCTGAGGGACAGGCCCGGACGAAACACGGAAAAGCCCACACCCCGAGCCTGTTTGCTAAGGGGTCCAGACCCTGAGGTGCCAGTTGAGCGCCATGGGGTGCAACTGAATGGCCAAGGCCTCGAACTGCTCCGACTGAGGCTCCAAACTGCTCAGCACAGCCGGTGTGCTCCATCTGTTTTGTCTGTGGGGGAGGCTGTACCTGCCACAACAGTCTAAAGACATTTAAATGTTTTAGCTAATAAAGAGCAGATGGTCCAACTTTGCTTATAATATCAGTGCGGAGCCCTTAAGTTATGGCTGCGTGTGCAGCTTGGCTATCCTGAATCCTTTTCCTTTTGCAGTGTCTGGTTCTAGCACCTACTAGAGAGTTGGCCCAGCAAGTGCAGCAGGTGGCTGATGATTATGGCAAATGTTCAAGACTGAAGAGCACCTGCATATATGGAGGAGCACCCAAAGGTCCCCAAATCAGAGATCTAGAAAGAGGTAATTTAAAAATGGGCGTTTGCAGTTTCTGGAGGAGGCGGTATTGTAAAAATCTCTGTAAAAATAAAATGATCTTCTTAAAACCTTTTTGGAGGGGACTGTGTGTGAATGAGCGGCTATCTCTCTCTCCAGTTACAATGACAGTTCATGAAGTTGTTCTCTTCTTTGTTGTGTAGTGTCTTATTTGGGTATTAGATTGCCTTTCTGTTTTCTCTATAAACTTCCCACTTGTGAAGATCATCAGGAAGTAGGAAGGGGAAAAGGAAACCTACCAGGAGGAGAACGGGTTATTTTGAGGAAGTGCGGTAGCAGCAAGTTTAAGGAATGCTTTTTCTTGAGCCAAGTTTCAAGTTCTCTGCCTAGACTTGTTCAAATAATCAAACTTAATTTCTGAATGTGTAGAAACTGCTTTAGGCAGTGTGTTTGGGATTTTTCTGTTCTTAGGACTAAGCTGTGCTTCTGTTCATGTACCCCGTAGCGTTCTGTAACTGCCTTTCTGTAATAGCAAGGAGCTGGAGCTGGGAATGGTGAGGAACCAGGGTTCTACAGCAACCACTGTAACACAGTAGTGCTCAAGGGACCTAACCTTCATTTCAAGGGCTGGTTACGTAATTTCAAATGCGTGAAAGTGCTGACTGCTTTTATTTTCACCAGAGTAATAAAATGTAATAGAAATATTTGAAAAGATGTAAGGAATACTATCAAGACAAGCTTATATATACAGATCTACTCAAGAAATCAGAAAATTTTACTTACCACTGCAGTTTGCAGAGTCATTATTAAAATAATGAGGTAAAGGCTTGCACAGTAGAAGGCTGTGGAGATAATTCTGATCAAAAAAATGGTAGTGGATTCCAATGGAAAAGCAGCATCTTCAATGGAAGAGTCAAAGGATACATGAAGAGGATCAGCTTGGTGGGTTTTTGCACATCTTTCGGGAATGCTGTAAAATAGGTGTTCTGCTTGTGAAGAAAACCCTTTGGGTAGAGGATGTGGACATGTTCAGCGCTTTCAGGTGCTGGTGTCTTTGAGCGATTGGTTAGTATTTTCTGCAGCAAAGATTGTTGAATAGAGAAAGTCCAGAAACACTTTTTTCTTTTATTTTGTGTTGAGTTCTTTGGGGTATTTAGTGAATTTACTTTGGAGGAGTACATCATGGACAACAGAAATTGCAGTTTATTTAGTCTCCCTGGCAGACCAATGGCTGCATTAGAGATCTAACTAAATCCAAATAAAGCATGAGTTTTATAGAAACTAGAAGTATCCCCAGCTTTGACAGCTCTGAGAAGTCCAGGTTAACAAAGACAAAAAGATCTGGATTGACACAAAATATTCTGCATCTGCAATTGTAATATCAAGAAAGCTGTTGGGATTTTGCTGTTTTTTCACCCCCCTGCTTCCCTCATCTTACCTTCTGTGAACATTTCAGTGACACTGAAGGACTCACCTGTAAGACTGGAGAATCAGTGGAAACCAATCCCTCCTTTTAAGAAATGTATGAATTGCCATACCTGATAGTAATTTATGAACATCTGAATTCTGTTTTTATGCTAACAAGTATGGGCAGGGTGGTTATCTGTCAGTATTGGTGCATAATTACTCAGTATTAAAGCTCATACTTTGGCTTTATATATTTTTTAAAAACCCACATGAAAAGCAAGGCGGAAGTGGAAGTAATCTGACCTGTTTAGCAAGAGCAGCACTTCACGTTTGATTACCTGGGGAGTATCTGGAATTTACTCTTTTTTTTCTAGAGAGCTGTCTAGATTGTACAATTCCGGAAGAAGGTGGGTCAAGCTTGACTAGAATCTTATTTTACTTATGATTTTTGGACAGCTCTTCACTGGTGTTTTGTGACAGCTTTTAGCTTCTCTACTGTGTTTATTATTCTAATGGGACTGTAGCAGTAATTTCAGAATGGAAGAAATATTAAAAGAAACTAGGGTTTCTACTGAAATGACTCAGTCTGGGGTACGAATGAGGGTGGTGCTTTTTTTTTAAAAAAAAAAAAAAGACAAAAAACAAAGCAAAACAATTTTGCTCTGGAAGGTGATTCATTCTGACTAAAAATACCAATTGACATTCAAATGAAGAGGCTTACTCTTTTTCCTCCTTCTCTTTCGAAGGTGTGGAGATCTGCATTGCTACACCAGGTCGCTTGATTGACTTCCTTGAAGCAGGAAAGACCAACCTACGTCGGTGTACCTACCTGGTGCTGGATGAAGCAGACAGGATGTTGGACATGGGATTCGAACCCCAAATTCGTAAAATTGTTGACCAGATAAGGGTGGGTGAATGTTGTAAAAGGACAGCCTCCTTTGGTTTCTCATTTGAAGTGCAGTACCTTAAATAAATCTTTTCTATTTTTCTCAGCCTGACAGACAGACTCTGATGTGGAGTGCCACCTGGCCAAAAGAAGTGCGCCAGCTTGCCGAGGACTTCCTGCAGGACTATGTTCAGATCAATGTGGGGAATTTGGAGCTGAGTGCCAACCACAATATCCTGCAGATAGTGGATGTATGCATGGAAAGCGAGAAAGATCATAAGTAAGCTGGTTTTCCTACCATTTCACATTTTTTGATTGTGCTTGAAAATCTATATTGCTTTGTAAGCCAAATGTGAGTTGCGGATGATGAAGTGACTTGTAGTATTATTTGACCTTTGAGTGTTACAAGTCCTGTAATTAATCTGTTGTGTCTATTTTAACCATACTGTTGTACAACAGACTTAAATTCTATGTAAATGATACTGACATGCGGATTGGTGTTGTATATGTTCTCAACATGAGTTGAGAGAGTGCCCCTGTATTTGTGTGTATATGGATATATATGTTAGTTCTTGTGTCCGTTTTAGACTGATACAACTGATGGAAGAAATCATGGCAGAGAAGGAAAACAAGACTATCATCTTTGTGGAGACAAAGAGGCGATGCGATGATCTCACTCGAAGGATGCGCAGAGATGGGTGATTAGCTTCCCTCCTCCCTCCCCTTGTTTCTAGTGGAAAACAGAAATCGTAATCAAAAGCAGTAAGGTTTAAATGTTCATGATGCAGTTGCTGGGAACAACTTGTCCATGATTTTCTTGGCCGCATTCAGTTTTAGTCTCCCAGCAGGTTCCACTCCATCAAAGCATTAGTGCAAGAGGGAATATTTGTAAGCTGTGCGTCTTGAGCGTATCAGAATAATGGTACGCTGATCGGGACCATATCAATGGAGCAGATGTGATCGGGCTTAGTTGGTTGTTCATATGGTTTTAACATGCAAGAAACAAATCAGTATAGGTGCTAGGTAGGCGCAGGCCAGAGGAGGACAGAGAATAAAATACTTCTCAAGTACTTTTTTTTATTATTTTTTTTACCTTTTTACTGAAATACCAATAAAACTTGCTGTTGCCTTTAATGTATGTACTTTTCTGTCTGTACTAATGTGCATCTCTGTTTGGCAGTTGGCCAGCTATGTGTATCCATGGAGACAAGAGTCAGCCAGAAAGAGATTGGGTGCTTAATGGTGAGTCCTTCACTGAGGGAAGAATAACTGGGGCTGCTGTATGTAATTGACTGAGACGTCCTTTGCTCTGGTCGTCTTAGTTTTTTATCTCTATACTCGATAGATACATTTCAAAAGAACTTCTTTGCCTGGTGCTGTTAATTTCAGTACTTGCATTTGCCTTTTTTCTTTTTACCTTTTTTTTGACAAAAACACAGTGGGAAAATTGCTTAACCCGGAGAGCTTGATTTTGAAAAATAGTTGACACTTTATATCCTGATTTTTTGGGGTTTCTGAAATTGATCCATCTTACCTAGATTCTGGAAAATATTTAGTGTAAATCAAGTTCAGGTAACACTATCTTTTTGAAAAAATCTTACTTCATAGCATGCTTTGTTTTACAGAGTTTCGTTCTGGAAAGGCTCCTATCCTCATTGCTACCGACGTTGCATCTCGTGGGCTAGGTTTGTACACATAGACCACTCTTGCCTACTGCTGCATATTTTTCTTCTTCGGACTGAAATATGTTTTCTTTTTTAAAAAAAAAAAAAAAAATTCAAAGCGTGATTTTCCCCCACATGTGAAATACGTTTTTTAACATTAATCTTTTTTTTTTCTTTCATATTCAAAGTCTCTTCCTGCTCCTAATGAACAGGCTTTGGTCTGCAGCAAGGCCTAGGCATGACCAATCGATCGCCAAGAGGGAGAAGAGACGTCCAATTATGCAACCCAACCCTTCCACCACACTCACTTCTTCCCCCAAGTCCAGCTTTTGTTGCTGGATGGTAGGGATGGATTGCTCTCAGTTCAGACCCCGTCAGATAAAGATCAATTAGGAAGTTGTGGGAGAGCATTTCAACAGCAAATAGCTAATATTCTCCCTGTATGGCACACCGCAGATTAGAACATACCAAGCCCAGTGTACTTGCATGTTTAGCCCACAGATGTACTCACATCTGAGACAGCACTGCTCCAGATCTTTGGTCTTGACGTGTAACCTTCCCTCCTCTGTGTTCCTTCTAGGCAGGACCACTGAGATGATATATGGCCTTTAGCGTTGTGTTACCCACATGTGTAATTGAATCAAAACCGCACAGCTCTATTCTGATAAGAAAATGATCTGTCTGGATGCATCAGTTGTGCCCCCTTTTTTTTTTTTCAATAAGTATTATTTGTTTTGTGAAATACTGTGTGTCCTAAGCACAGTCCTTACATATCTGCACACTCTAGAAGAGGAGGATGGCTTCTGAAGTGCTCTGAGTTTAATAACAGACATTGAGTACCCTCCCTGAGTTTGGTAGAAGATAATTAAGGGGGGCAGTGTCTCGTAGTAGTAAATTTTGGACAAAGTTACTGCCGATCTGTGCAGGGAAGCTCAGAGAAATCATAATTTGTTTTAAAAATCTCATTTATCTGAGCGCTTTTTCATATTCTGAAGGGTGGCTGTGCTGTGCATCGTGTGATCACTTCAATACAGGCAGACCATTACTAGACTTGGCAGTCTTTGTTCACATAACCCTCACCCCTCCTTCCCCTCCCCCCTCAAAAAACATGCAACACTTCTTCAGAGAGGTGATTATATGGACTTCAGTCTCTGCCCTCTAGGGTCATGTCTGGACCTGTGCAGTTAGAACTTGGGCCTGTTGGGAGAAGGGACTGAGGCCTGAAACCAGTTTGTATGAAAGAGAGCTGCTTTCTCTAGCAGCATTTTTTAAACAGGCTTGCTATGTGCTGGTAGCTTCTTTGTGCATCTTGCCTAGACATTTAAAACAGCCTCACCCCCCTCAAAAAAATCCCCCCTCCCCCCAAAACTACTAAATTGGATAACACTTCAGAAAACAAGTCTCCCCACTTCACATCCTCCACTTCACCTGAGCGAAGGGGGAAAGGTTCCAGAGTCTGTTTCTTGTTACTGAACAACATCTCTGCTTGTTTTGGGGCCCTGAGTTTGCTGCTTCTTAAAATAAGTCACTTAACTGGCAAACTTCTGGACGACTTCCTCCAAGATCCTGGAAAGTGAAGGCTTCTACCTAAATAACATAAAACAGGGGCGCGCGCCTTTTGGCTGAGTCACCAGGGCTTTCCCTCTTCCTAATGGAACATTGGTTTCAAAAAAAGCTTCTTCCAGGTAAGTTCTGAGTCCCATAATGGCTTCTTTGTGATAATTCCCTGGAGTGAGGTCCTCTCTCTGCACTGATTTATTTTTTTACCTTTTTTTTTTTTTTTTTGTTCAGTCTATTAAACTAAAAACATTGAATTTGTTTTGTTTTGTTTTCTTTAACAGAAGCTTTGATATCAGCTGCAGATCATTCTCAGTGCAGGGGTGGGGGCACATCTACATTTTGAAGGTCTAAACAGCTCTCTAGACTAGCATGTTTGCTAGTTGTATCTCTCCTAATTAATAATTGGAGACTGTCTGTGCCACAGGATATTCTGATGGTCTGACAAAGGGAATATTTCCCAGGTAGCTGTCATAAATGACTTACAGTTTCGATTCTCGATCCTGCTACGTTATCTTCTAAAAGCGCAGGAAGATTGCAAGTGTTGTGCGCAGACGCTGTGGAGCATGCTAGACTGGAGAAGCCGAGTCTTTACTTGCTCTGGTCTTTTCTTCAGCGAGCTACGTGCTCTACCAGGACCACATTCTAGTCTGGAAAACACCATTGCATTTTCCTCTTCCTGCCTTCCCATTCTGCCTGCTCCTCCCCAGTCAAGTCAGTTCCGTCTCCATCGATAGCGACAATTCCCTGTGCTTTCCGCCGGGAAAGCACAACCTTGTATCCTCTGGTAATTCAAGTCACTTTGCTACTGGTGGATGTGCAAAATGGGACTCGCTGAGGATCACGTAGCCTGCAGCTTGTCAGACTAGTTACACCCTGGCTGTGAAGATGCAATCTGTCATATGTACTCCTCTCTTTACTTCACTTTCCCTTTTTAAAAAAAAGCTGTTGCATCAAGGACCCTAGCTGGAGACTCGCGCAGCCCCCTGTGAAACCTGCCTTCTCACTCCCTTTTTTTTGGTGTGATTCAGGACTTTGGAGTCAGCAAAGACTGAGGAGCCCCCCCCTTTGCTGTAATAAGAAACAGACATAAAGTCCCCCTCTTGACACTCCAACCCTCTTGTTTTTATTTTTTCCTACAACCCCCCTTGAAATTGATGCAGTCTGGGCAATAGATGCAGTCTGACCCTTTGGATGTCATTTTTGTATCTTCACTTTTTTGACAATTGCCCCTAAGAATCCCCGAATAGGGGACAAAAAGCGTTGGAGGACCTGAAACTTTTACCTGAACCCAGGTTCTCCGGCGCTTCACAACCAAAAGGGGCAACAGAGAAGCGTCTAAGCCAGTTCACAGAGCGAGCGTGTGTGGGGACTTCTCGCTGCCACGGACCCTTGATGCATGCTCCCCGCGCTCCAGTGGTCCCGTGTCAGAGGGCGGAGTTTTCGAAAGGAGGCCGCCAAAAATAAAAGGCAAAGAGACGGGATCGGCTGCAGCGGTTTCCCACAGGAGGAGGGAGTGTGCATCGGTCTGGTAACAAACAGAGAATGTTTCTCTCTTTAAAACAAAAAAAAAAAAAAAAAAGAAAAGAGAAAGGAAATCACAAAAATCTGTGTTTTATTTTGGATATTTTCAGAATATTCTTCTTAAAATGCAGATTTTAAATTTTTTTTTTACAAGCTGTTAGGGCACTTACTGTAATACCATACTTTTTAAAAATACTATATACCATAGTAAATAGGTGCTTTTGGTACTGGAGATGCTTTCACTGAAGCGTTACACTAACGTTTACTTCGTTTCTGTCCCACGAGTCGACAAAGTCTGTCTTCCCATAAGGCATGCGGTTCTGCTCTCCTAAATTTTCATAATATTTGGCATACAAAGCAATTTCGATCATTACATTTGCTACTTCTGTCTAACACTGGAAGTGGAGAATTGCTAATGGAATTCAGGATTGTCCAGATTCCGAAAGCTTGCCAAAACCAGACGGGAACAGCACGGTAATATGTTAGTGCAATGCATTCTGGTGATAACTGCAAAGCTGAGTTAAGATAATCTAGGTCTGAATAATTTTTAATGAATTGGCTGAATAATACTAATGTAGTTGGAGTGTCTTAAGCTTTAGGCTAGGGAAAGTAGTTCACTGTATTTTATTAGGACTGTAAATATTTTAAAGATTGCCTTTTATTTCATGTTACGGAGTGGAAGGTAAGTGATCTCATTACCGTTATTGTTTGTTAGACTTCTCCCAACAGAGTAAAAGGTTTACCGTGGCGGTTCTGCTCTTCCTCCACCCCAGTTTGCTCTGTCTGATGGTGGCATTTTCACTTTCCAGATGGTGTTTGGGGTTTTTTTCAGTTAAAAAAAGAAGTACGAAATTCAATTAACTTATTCACAAATATTGGTGTCTTTGACACAGGAAGACAGAGAAGCGCATTCCGGGGAGGACGAATTTGAGTGCAGGGCAGAACTGCTTTAAAGTTACCGCTGTTCTTCAGGACACTGATCTTTGTTCTTGATGATCTTAGGTTTGAGTCTTCTGCTCTTTTGGGATGAGTCTGTCTTGTATTTATTCTATGCAATTACTAACTTTGTATTTTTTTTTCTTATTACTGTCACCTGCATTCGTGCTCCCCACCTTTCGTTGGCACGTCCTCTCTTCTTCTCCCCTTTCCTCAACCCTACCCCTTCACTGTGCTTCGCACCTGGGCACTTCACAAGATGTGGAAGATGTTAAATTTGTGATAAACTACGACTATCCGAACAGCTCTGAAGATTACGTGCACCGTATTGGCCGTACCGCACGTAGTACCAACAAAGGTACTGCGTACACCTTCTTCACACCAGGAAACCTGAAACAAGCCAGGGAGCTTATCAAAGTGTTGGAAGAAGCCAATCAAGCCATCAATCCAAAGCTTATGCAGCTTGTGGACCACAGAGGAGGCGGAGGTGGTGGTGGAGGTAAAGGCACATGGGAAAAGGGCTACACGGGGAATAGGTTCCCCATTTTGAGGGAGGAAAGATTAAAAGAGGGTAGGAAAGTAGTAAGTGCAAGTCTAAGATAACAAACAGATTAGTAACAAAGCTGGTTTGTACTCGAGGTCTCAACATGTTACATAGATACAGTATTTCTGCCCAACAGAGTAGTCCGCTGTCTTACCTTAGCTGTAGATTTATTTTTTTATTCTCCCGATGAGTTCCTCACAGAGCTAATTTTGCTTGAATTAGCTCCTTACAACCCCTACCTGAGCACAGACAACGGTGTGTGCGCATGCACATGCAAAATTAAAATCGGTAAAAGGATATGCCGACTTTACCTTCAAGGACTGAAAAGGCTTTTCTTCCCATTCCCTGAAAGAATAATTAATTTCCTGATATTTCCAAGTTAGTCCTGAATTCCTTCTGTTTCTTCGTCTCCAAGCACATGCATTAAGAACCCGTTCTGAACTTCATATTTACGCCTTGGGCAAAATGAAGAGATGTATGCACAGCTGTGCAGGGAAGTTAGAGAGTCGGCCGAAAGAATTCTGCTCCTTGTGGGCAAAACTCTTGCATGTGGAAGGGGGAGAAAGGGTGGCATAATTGTACCAGAGTTCATTGTTTAAGCCTTGTTCGTGGTACTAAATCTTAATATATCCATCGCCAGGAGGTCGTTCTCGTTACCGAACGAGCAGTTCAGTAAACAACCCTAACCTGATGTACCAGGAAGAGTGTGACAGGAGGCTCCGGGGAGTGAAAGAGGGCCGGAGAGACTCAGGTGGCTTCAGAGACCGTGAGCGTGGTGACAGTTTTGCCAACGGAGCCAACAAGACCTATGGCAGTGCCTACGGGAGCCCAAATTCTGCTTTTGGGGCAGCACAGAGCCAGTATGGTTACACTCAAGGGAGCTATGGAGCAGCTGCCTATGGCACGAGTGGCTATGGCACTGCAGAGTACAGTGCTAGTGGCTATGGTGCCAGCACCACAGCTGCCACCGCTGGGAGAACCTCACAGAGCACTACCCAACAGCAGTATGCAGGGATGGTGGGGCGCTCAGGCCAGCAGCCACAGCCGCTCATGTCACAACAGTTTCCGCAGCCCCCTGCCGCTAATGTGATGGGCTATATGGGACAGACTGCCACCTACCAGTATCCGCCCCCTCCCCCGCCCCCTCCCCCCTCACGCAAATGAGACCACTTGCCCACTGGTGACCAGTGTAGACCTCTTGCATTTAAAGGAACCTTTTCTTTCTCTTCTTTCTCATTGTGATGTCTCTCTCATGCAGGTTAGATTTAGACTTCACCATTCAGATCCCTTGAGCCCATGCAAAACGGCCCCCAGTCCACATTACTGACCCTGTCCTTTTTTTCTTTTTTTTTTTT
>VWZK01005739.1:572030-617053 GCA_013396935.1 Baryphthengus martii | reverse complement strand
CTCCTTTTTTTTTTTTTTTTCTTTTTCCCCTCTTTCATGCAGTGCACAGGTAGGTTGGTGACACAGGGGGAACTGGGAGAGATCTTCCAGAACCTTGGTTCCCTCGTCCCATCTTATAATTCCACTGCTTGGGCAAGAAGTTCCATGTGAAAGCCAGACACATTTTGTTTATCCAGGCACTGACCGATTTGTCCTTGGCCTCCCCCACAAGCAAATGTAGAGTTTTTGTGGTTTTGTATTGTTTTGGTTTTGTTTTTAATTTGCGAGTTCAATGCAGCAACATGTTTGAGGGGTGTAAGAGTAGGAACATCTCCCTGACTGGCTTTAAGAAGGGTCTCTGGACCGCCAAAGCTGCCTTGTAGCTGCTATAGCTTTCACTTCTTTTGGGGGGGACTTGGGCACACATAACCGGCTACGCCAAGTCTTGCAGTGTTGTATTGCCACTGAGGTCAGCTGAAGTCCAGGGTCTCGGTTCAGTTCAGAGTGTTAACCAGAGTGCCGAACGCACCGCGGCATGTGCTGCCCCTGTCCCACCGGGTGCTCGCTGCTCTGTTCCGTATACCAGCTGGAAGGCCCTTGTGGATAAAAGAAGCATTAGCGCCTAGTATTGTTTGCGTTGTTTTTGAGCTGTAAAAAGTTTTGTGGGAGTGTCAGATGAGTTGGTTGTCTCCTCCCCTCCCACTTCCCAAAGCGATTTACTGTTTGGACTTCTCTGAACAATGGAAGGGTTAGTGGCTTTGTGTGAGATCAGCATCTTGTTCCACACACCTGCTGGTCTCTGAACACATTCCTGTTGTATTAACGAAGACTTGACTTGAGAGATTCATAGATCTGTGGTGTTCAGACACAGGATACTAAGAGCTATGTTACTATTCTTAGTTTGTAAATTGTCCTTTTGATACCATCTTGTTTTCTTTTGTAGGTATAAATAAAAACACTGTTGTCAATAAATTGTGAACTTTGTCTTTATTTTTGGGGTGTAAAGCCATCTTTGCTCCTGTTCTTCCCAGTTACTAAGGTCAAATTCAAGGAGTTGGAAACACTTGTTGGCGACCCACTGACTTTTAATTTAAATGGTCCCTCTTTGTGTAGGATACAAGGAGCTGTCACTGAAAGTGAATGAGTGGGGGGGATGTTTGAATACTTGTGGAATTGGAAGATTGATGCCGTTCAAAGGGAGTATGTTTTTCCTGAATGTCACAGGACCTGGACATAATGAGTGTCAGGCAGTGTTAGCTTTCAGGAGGATGTTCATACAGAGGTAAAGTAACAGTTTCTAGCATCTGCTGTGTCAAATGTGGCCATGTGTGAATGTGGGTCATTGGCCTTTGTACGTGTTACTAAACTTCATAGCTCCCTTTACTCTAGGTCCTCATAAATGGACTGAAGGGCTAAAGTCAGTGACAATTTCCCTATACTCCTTGTGTGGCCTCAGGGTCAAGGAAGAGGTGTGTTTTGGAGGTAGCTGCTGGGAAGAGCTGGGTGGGAATAATTTGCACTACTTCACTATTGGCCAGCACTACTTTATTAGCACCAAATTCAAGTAAGAAGAAATTAAAAAAAAAAAAGGGAAAGTCTTATATGGATGAAAAGTGTATCGGCTTGCCAGGCCTTCTTGTCTTCCTGGCACTCAAGTGACACTCGGGTGAGCCATCCGTTAGCCAAAAACGGCCAGGAAAGGAAAGCTGGGATCCTCAGAGCTTCACCTTCAGAATTTCTCGTTTGTGGGAACATCTTCAGACAGGCATGGGGAGACTTAGCTTCTTTCCTTTTAGGACTATGAAAAGAGAAAGAAAAGGTAAGGAAGTTTGGGGCATTAACTGTTTCATTGTTTCAGATAATTATTTATTTTTTTTGCATTTGCTATTCCGAGTCTTAGACGGTGTTGTTCGCAAACCTGGCACCCCAACGAGGTCATGACTATCAAATAGACCTTCTTGGGCATCCTCCATGTGCTACTGTAGGCTTGTAGGAGCAGAGCTGTGCTGGCTTCAGGTAACACCACTGCTTGTCCTTAGCTATGACTGTATGCTGACAACTACAGAGAATCCTGCACATTGTGGAAGGAGCATCGAGGAGAATTTGGTGAGAGGGGTAAAATTAAGGAATCCTATGAAAGGAGAGAATTTGTGATCCTTGATGGGAGATAACCACTACAAAATTGCTTGAAAAGGGGAAACTCCACTTTAGACTAAAGGAAAAAGTTCTTGTTTCCTTTTCCACAGTTACTTTCTCATGTGTGGACCCTCTTAATCTCCCTGGTTGTTTTTTTTTCTTTGATGTAGTATAGGGTCTGCTGTTCTATCCCCAGTGCTCTCCTCCTCCTTTTAATTGGAGAATGTGACCTGAATAAATGGTCTGTGGCCAGACCTCCCTGAGCCTGCCCCAATTCATCTGATGTGGAAGCTGGGATGGGGGAGGCCTCCTGGAAATACCAGGAGCTCATAGGCTTAGATGAGGCGGATGGAGAAGTGGCTGCTCTGGCCCGTTGGTGGTCAGTGATGTGGTGTCCAGCTGTGCTGCTGGTACTGGTGATGTACCCCGAGGGTGGGCGCTGGGGCCAGTGCTACTCAATGCCTGTGTTTGGTGCCAGAAGGAAGGGCAGAGTACACCCTCGGTGATTTGCTGATGATGCATAACAGAAGGGAGCGGCTGATGCACCAGATGAGGTCAGAGGGACCGTGCCAGGCTGGAGAAACAGGCTGATGGGGACCTCAAGGGTCAGCAAAGGGAAATGCCTTGTCCTGCCCCTGGGGTAGAACAACCCCATGGGACAGTATGTGCTGGGGCTTGCCCTGCTGGAAAGCAACTTGACAGGAAATGCCCTGGGTGTCCTGGTGGACACCAAGTTGAACACGGGTCACCAATGTGCCCTTGTGGCAGAGAATGCCAACAGCCCCCTGAGCTCCATCACTGTCAAGCTAAGGGAGTTGGGAGGTGGTCATTCCTCTCAGTCTTGGTAAGACCACAGCTGGAGCAATGGGTCCAGCTCTGGGCTCCCAGTACAAGAGACGGGGACATTATTAGAGCAAGTCCAGAAAGACCATGAGGACAGTTAAGGGACTAGAGCATCTAATGTAAGAGCAGAGGGTGGGAGCCAAGACTGCTCAGCCTGGAGAAGGCTGAGGAGGATCTTGCCCATGGCACAGATGCCTGATGGAAGGAGCAAAGGAGACAGATCCAGGCTCGGTCAGTGGTGCCCGGTGACGAGGCAATGGGAAATTCCACTTCAATTTTTTTACAGTGAGGGTGGTCAGGCACCGGCACGGGTTGCCCAGAGAGGCCATGGTGCCTCCATCCTGAACATACTCAAAACCTGGCTGGACAGGACCTTGAAAAATCTGCTCTAGGTGACCCTGCTCTGAGCAGGGGGGTGCATTTGATGATCTCTCCGGTTGCTCCCAACATCAGCTGCTCTGTGACATACAAGCTTTTGGAAACTGAAAGCTTCCTTGGAATATGTTTCAGGTCCTTGTGTTAAACAGAAAGGCGCTCGTCTAGTTTTAAAAACAAGATAAAGTGAAGTTACGTTCTATAAAAATCCCTTTACAAGGCTTTAGTATAAGCTCTGAAGTCTTATTAAATATATTTCTTTATATAACGCATCTTTGCTTTTTTTTTTTTTTTTTTTTGCAGCACTGCTGCCCTTTTGTCTGAGCTCTTCAATGTTAGCAATATTTTGAAAAGATTTTTTTTTTGGCAAGAATTTGAGAGAGATGCAACCTGCTATAATATTCCTGCATTTTATAAATGACTGCAAAGCATTTGCGTATCTTCAGACACCTTTTCTCTCCCATGATCCAGAACATTTGTGTAAAGGGAAAGAAATCCTGCTGTGATGTCCCAGGGACAAATGTTTTTTCTTCTGCTTTCTGTATCATCTAAATTTTGCAGCTCTGTTGCTAGCAATGCGAGACTGAAAGCCAGCGGTTGGCTTTATTCCCCCTTTTGTTCTACCATCCACAACCACAAAGGGTATGGATTTCTCACAAAACAGGAGGACACAGGATGCATGAATTGAATGAAGCTAAAACGGGAATTAGGATTTAAAAAAAAAAATAAATAAAAAAGGAATTGACATGGAGCACCTTGATGGCAGTATTACAAAGTACTTTTCTGGCTACAAAAATGTTTTGATGACAGAAGGAAGTCTTAATCTGCCAAGGCCAGCCACCTGCTCAGTGCTCCCCTGTCACCTCTCTATCAGCAGGTATATTGCGTGCAGCTACCAGAGAAGCATCCCTCGAACCACCAAACGCGGGCCGTCACTGCTGCTTTTGGCAGACCCCTTCGGGAATGTGAAGAAGGAAGGAAATACTTGTTTGCTTGGCTAGATTTCACCAGATTCCATCCTCCCCAACAGACGAGTGCTTTGAAGCGTGCTTCAGCCTCAGCAAACCCTTCTACTAGATTTTATGCCCTTGATGCACTTTTTAGCTCTTGTATGTAGCTATTTACCAAAGCATGGCTCTGAAGTGGAAGGGGCACCTGATTTTTGGGAAACAGAAAGGGGTGTATTGTCTGTGCAGATGCCCATCCTCCTACAGAATCAGTTCTTGAGAATGTTAAATCTTTTCCACCAAAATTAAAAATAGGCTTAATAATATCTTCATGTGTCTGCAGTTGCTTTCTCAGGTACAGTGTCTGCCTACAGCTATTTCCCCCCCTCCAAAGTTTGTGTGCTTGCTTGGTTTTTTTTTTCCTATGTGATTCATAATCTTTCAAAACGTACATAGAATTGAAGATACTTCAATTGTCAACTTCCCAAGGTGGGATTAAACCAGGTTTAGCTCTGTTTTAATTCCTGCTTTGTTTTACATGCACATTTAGAGCCTTGTGAGCAGAGGTGCCCACTTGCATTCATCAGATATGTTTCTTAAACTGAATTTTAGGTGGACAATACACATCACAAAAACACAGCAAAGGATAAAGTCATGTAAGGATTAACACAGGGCAAGCTGCAGCTCCACCATACGTTGCAAGAGTGCCAAATGAACGTTTCAGACCAACCTATTACCTATTTACCTACCTTTGGTAACGTAGAGATAGAAGAAGTCGCAGTAGAAGATGGTTTGTACCACCCCGGAAACTACAGCAATCTGGTCGTAGAAATTCTCCGTGTGGTAGCGCCAGACCCAGTTGGCAATGTAGAGAGCACGGTAGAGGCCCAGGAAGAAAAGGTAGTGTGTTGTGATGGTCTCTGCTTCCCCCGTCTTGCTGATCATGAAGAGCTGAGGAAGTATAGCCACGGACTCCAGGTAGATGGAGAAGGTCCAGAGTATCTGTGAGACGCAAAATGACGCAAAATGAAAGCAGTGGAGAGTCTTGGTGCTGGTTAACATGCATTAAGCCCCAAAGCTTTTCATTTGGCAGAGCACTGATGTGCGAGCGGGATGAGTAGTGCTGCTGGAGGTGGGGAAAATGATCCTGTCTGTGCTGGGGCTGTGAGGAGACAGCATTGAGCAGCTCTGTAGATGGTTTGATCTTCAGGGCTTGCCAACCTCGCCTTTCCTGCCTGCTTTTGCTGTTAAAAATCTCAACTATTCAACACGCTGCTCGCTCTGCTGCCTGGTGTCAGGCTACTGCTTCCCCTCCCCTTTCCTGCCTCAAGTTTTCCTTACCTCCAAAAAGGTGAAGCTGTGGTTCTCCAGAAATGACAGGCCTGTGACAGGGACCAGCAGGAACTCAAGGCGAAAGGAGTCATTCTGGCTGTCAAATGTGTTTCGGAATTTCACGTAGATCATATACACGGTGATGTAGGCACATATCAAAAAAATTACCTGAGGGAGGGAAGAGAAATGGCAAGACCTTACCTGCAATTACACCTTCTGTGCTCGAAGAGAGGGGGGCTTAGCCAAAGTCAAGACTTGATAACCCTGTTATGGTGGGGCTGTGTCAGGGTGGGACAGTGGTGAATGCTTTTTTCTGCACTGGCCTGTCGATTGACTTCTGCTGGAGATACTCCAGCGGTCAACTCAAGTTTGCCCCACCATGAGGATCACACTGCCTGAGCCCTCTTGGGCTCTGTACGAAGAGGTTGGCTTGGGTGGCAGCCATCTGTTAATGCTCCTGTTGTGCAAGGACACCCAGGCTTGATTCATGGCATCTTGTTCTGATTTTGGTGGTACTAAATGTGGCAGGCTCAGCTCGCTCACTGATGGTGGTGAGGGGGCTTTTGGTCAGTGGAGGGAAGAGTGACACCAATGGAAGCATCTTTATCCACCTTTCCTGGCTGACTTAGTGACCACGTACCCTCACCTTCCCAAGAAACCACAGCGAGCTGAGGGGAACCTCTGCTTCTGCACTTCCTTCTCCTTACCTTCATCACAGTGTTATAGACAGAGATGAAGGTTGTGAATAGGTCCAGATAGCGGGTTGTGAAGACAAGGGCGAACAGGATCTGACTCTTCCCAGAGATACCTGCAGGACAGGGAGAAGAAGCGGAGGTAAAGCAGACAAAAGGAAGGACTCTTAGGATGATGGGTTCTCCTTATGCCTTCTTTGGAAGTGGTTGTATATACGCATGTTGCTTTGTGAGCCACATCTGGTGTGTAGGACCTGTGGTAGCTCTAGATCTACCCTAGGACTGGCCAGAGCATCCCAAGTAACAGGGCAGGCTCCCGCTGCCCTCCCTGAACCCTTCCTTGGGTTGTAGGGACCCACACTCAGTGGACAGGTTCCCTGCTTGGGCCAATTCAGTCCTTACTGTCATCAAACCACCCTTCTCTTCCTTCTCTTGCCCCTTTTGCCTGCCAACCTTGTCAGGGGTTGTGTGGTGTGACATCTGCCCCACAAGGGAACAGATGCTGGATCAGAGACCAGCCCAGGAACACTGATGGAGCTTAATGACTGCTGGCAGGGAGATGCAGTCAGACCCACCCTTTTCTCTACCTGCAAGAACGACTGTGGTGCTGCAGCCCAGCCCCAAAGTCTCTTGAGAAGGAAACCATGAACTCTGAGCAAAATGCTCCTGCAGGAAGCTGCTGCCCTGATTTCCTTGCCCAGAGATAGAGCAGCCTCTGGTACCTGCCCACCCACTGGCAGGACCTCTGACCTAAAGCAGCTTTCTCTCCAGGTTGTTGATTTTGGAGCTGTCACAACTTCCTCTGCTCCTTTTCTGCCTCTCTCTGTCCTTGCTGCCCTCTCTTTTGCTTCAGCACCCCGAGACCAACACCTGCCCAAGACTGTGCGCCTTGCCACATCACATCCTTCCAGCACAGCCCTCTTCTTCTGGCAGGCAGACCTCCCAAAGGAGAAGGAGGATGATGACTTCCCTCAAAGAGCCCACTGGGGAGGGCTGCGAGCTTGTGTGGGCTACCACTAGCCTTTTCAGTACTCATTTTGTTTGCACCCCTCACCAAGCTGCCCTCCAAGCAGCCTCCCTCCTTCCCTGAGGCGTGGGAGCACTCACCGGCACAAGACTCGGACTTCAGGATCTTCAGCAGGAGGATGATGATGGCCAGCAAGTGGGAGAAATCTCCCAAGATGCGGAAGATGTTCATGGTGCCAAGGGTGCTCCTCTGGGGTGAAGGAAGTGAGGTGATTTCTGTGGGCAAGGAGGGCTAGGGAAGGGAGTTTTTCCTTCCCTCAAGCCTCAACCGAGTAGAACGCTCTCCTCCGACTCAACTTTCCTTTTTTCCCAAGCACGGAGTCTCTCTTCTGGTGGAGAGAAGTTCAGACTTCTCCCTTCCCTGCTTGTAAGCGCCTTATCTCTCTCAGGCTCTCCAACTGGATGTCTCCCTTGCTTGCTTTTCCCCCAAGGTGGATTTTCTCTCCTCCCTGCACTCCAGGGTTTTCCTCTCCCTGCTCCAGACCAAAAGTTGGGGTTTGTCCGTTGGAGAGCCCCAGGCTGATCTTGCTGAGCAGCCCCGAAGCCAGCGCTGGGTGACGGTGACGTGGCTCCTGTCTGGCCGGGGAGGAGAGAGAGGAGGAGGCAGAGGCGGGAATAACTGCACTATTTTCCCTCTTTTTTTTCCTTTCCTTTTTTTTTTTCTTCTCCAACTTGTCTCAAGTTACACGCGGAAGTGTCGTTAAAGGGGAAACGGCAGAGGGAAAGCGATTCCCATCCTCTGGCCTTGGGGACTCACCCTCCTAAGAGGGCTGGACTTTCCGGGAACATTCCCTATGTGTGCATTAAACTGTCCTGCTCACCGACAGCAGCCTCCTGCCCTTCTGGGCCCGGTCCCGCCTCCAGCACCTTCTCCCCAGAGCTCCACCTTGTGTCCTGGGGTAAAGGAAGAAGCAGGGAGAAATATGAATTATCAGACCCCACTTCCACAGCGAGTCACGCACAGCCATTCCCTGGTGGCATCCCCAGCAGGCATCTCTGCCTTTGGGCGTCCTTTCTGGAGCCGTATGGATCCCAGATCCCAGTGCCAGAGGAAAGAAAAGATCCTCCTGAGGGCTGGTTTGAAAAAAAACTGCTGAAAATACTAATCCTGAATTCCTGTAAGTGGATCCCAAACAACACAGTACGTATGTTGAGTGAAAGAAGCACATAGGTGTTGCTGCTTTTATAGATTTAACAGAAAGGAGCTTAGTAGTGACATTTATAAAGTCTTAATATATTCAGAAACAGCCTTGGGTGACCAGCCTGATTGGGGCAAACCTTATCCTTGCAGCAGTGGTAACACAGGGAGGTCTCATTGAAGCAGTGGGGGAACCTTCATATGGAGACAGGACCATTAGATATTATCTATTTGCTAGCATCAAGTTGTTTTAATACAACCTAATGGATGTTTTAATTTGTCACCTCATCCCTGAGTAAATTGCATCTGGCTGTAGATCTAATTTGGTTACCTGAGAGTTGTGTGACCCCACCTGCTCTTGCCTTGGGGCCAGCTCTGGCTGCTGCCCTCTCTGTCCTGGGCCATCATCTGTAGCCCTCTCCTCTGTCTCCCTTTGTCCTTATGGGCTCGCTTGGAGTAAAATCCTTAATCATTAAAGCGTAAAAATATTATTCCTGGTGCTTACTGAGAGGACTAACAAGTCTATTAGCACCACTGGCTTCCTTTCTGAATACATTTGCATACATTTCCTCCCTGCCCATTAGGCTGGCTGCCGTGTTTTCCCTTGCTGCCTCTCCAGCACCTGCCACACCGGGCTTTTCCAGCCGTGTTCCCAGGCTGGGCTGGAAAACACCTGCTGGGCCCGTGAAACTGGGGAGGCCCCTGCTCGCCCCTGGTCAGGCCACCGAGGCAGAGGTCAGTGAGGTGGGAGAAGAAGAGGTGAGACCAAAGGAAATCATTGACAAAGGAGTGACAGGGTAGGGACTTACTGAAATTCTGTTTCCAGCCCTCAGAGTGGAGCTGCCAGGGGTTTCAGCAGGGCTCTGCAAGGCCACGTGGATACTGGAAAAGCCAAGCACCAGCCCCTAGTGGCTCAGCAAGTCCCTGATATCCCAGGTTCTTTTACAGGTGAGCAGAGAGAGGTTTGAGCCATGGGGTGGGGATGGGAGGTTTTGGTGGGAGAGATTTAGAGTCATCTCTTCTGATAGATTCCCTTCCACGCCCCTGGGGTGTAATATCTGAGTGCCCTCATCTTCCTTTTGTCCCTCTGCTCCTCATTGCAGCTTCTTGTCCCACTCAGGGGATGAAGCCACCTCTGGAGGGATAAGACTGTTCTGAGTGGCAAAGTTTTATTCTCTTCATCTTACACCTTCCCAAGAAGAGCTGACTGGCCCCAAGCTATGGCATTATCTTCTTCTGTGGCACCAGAAACCACCAGCTGAGGTGACCATCACAGGGACTTCATGGGAGCAGCCCAAATGAGCTCATCCAGCTGGGACACAGTGGTGGGGCTGGGGTCTTCCCATGGAACGCCCCTGTGCAGCACATGAGAGGGCTGTAGGAAAGTTGCTGGGAGGGCAAGGGGCAGCCGGGTACTTAGAGAAGGAAAACCTGGCATATGAAGTAGGAGCAAGTAAAAATAAACCTTCCCTCCTCCCTCCCTGCCACAACACGAAGCGCCTTGCACTGGGTGTCTCCCTGCCTCCCGAAATAATGTCGGGTGCTGCCACAGCCCCATTTGGTGATGCTCTCTCCATGCCTCTCGTTGCCATGGCGACCACAAGAAATGTCGCCAGGGTGACAGGGAGGAGAGCAAGCTGGGATTTGGCATTAAAAATTTGGGGTTGTTGGGTTTCTTTTTTCCTTTTTTTTTTTTTGTCCCCCTTTAGTTCTATTTTTGGACTTCGCTCTCTGCCTTTGACGGTCTGGGAGACTCCTCCTCCTGCAGAGCCTCTGGGCCAGGTGGCAGCAGCTCCATCAAGAGCCCTTCCCCACTTCCACTTGTCCTGTGAGATGATGGCGCTGGCATGAGAAGAGGAACGAAGGGGGTTTCCTTCTCACTAAAGCATTTGTGTCCTGTCACCAGGAGGGCTTCTGTGCTTTTGCCCCTGCAGATGCTTGGCCTGGAGTCCCCCTCCATTTCTACTGCAGGCTGTGTCTCAGGCCACGTTCAGACCCCCTGAGAAGGTGGACGGCCCCCAGGGTTCGGCCTAGAGCGGTACCAGAGAGGGAAGTGATTCAGCATTCCCAGAGCCGCTAGGGAATGTGGTGGGTTTGAGCATCACGGGCCACCTACATCTCTCACCACCTCTGCCCCCATGACCAGGACGGCTCAGCCAGGGCAGTCCTGGGGCACCAGGTACAGAGATGGGATGGTTGGAGAAGGGTGGTAGAGGTAGCCTAGAAGGTGCTAAGGGGTCCAAAAATTGTGTTGTCTGATCTAAACGCTCAAAGTCAGACCTGCCCAGGGCAGTATGGCCTTGAGGGTTGATGCTGGCTTAGCTGGTGTCACAGGTAAATGACACTATAGGTGCCCAAGCTGGGGCTGCTGGCCTGGGGGTTGCACTCGTCGTCATCCTCAGGCAGGTGAGGTGTCAGGCAGCACTTGATCACCTTCCTAGGAGCTCCTGCTTCCCCCTCCCTCCATCTCTCCTTTCTTCCATCCTTTCCTGCCTCCCTTCTTCTACTTCCACCCCCTCCATCCACCTCTCCATCCATCCCTCCAAGTATTGCTCTACCCATCCCTCCATCTCTCTTTCTCTTCTTTCCGCCATTCCTCTCTCCACCCTTCCACCCTTCCATCCCTCCATCCCTCTGCTTCCCTCATCCCCACAGCAGCATCGGGAAAGGTTGGCGGAGTGGGGCTATTTTTGGGAGCGTCTCCGTGGCAACGGCTGCCACCACCGTCTGTGGTGGCTTTTCCATAGGTGCTAAAATATTCCACGCTTCTTATTAAAGACGGTGCTGGTGGAGACGGGCGGGGGTGGCGAGTGTGAGCCACCCCGCTGCTGGGGCCAGCAGATCTAGGCCGGCCAGGGCATGGCACCCCAGGGGCACAAGGACAGCGGGGCGCTAGTGGCACCCTTGATGCAATGTCTTCACGTCCCTCCTGATGGCCCTGCCCGTGCCAGGTGCCTATTGGTTGCACCAGGGTGCTGCATCGTGCACAAGGTGCAGCTTTTAATCCACTTTCTGCCCAGCTGAAGGGAAACACCATGAGGTCTCAGGGGGAGCCAGCAACGAGGAACAAAAGGCAGAGAGGGGTGAAACTCAACCTGAAGTTGAGGCAGCTGCAGGAGTGCGTGGGTGCCTAGCAGCTTTGTCCTCCCTGGGAAGGAACAAGATGTCTCAGCAGCATCATCATCCCTTTACCACACAGAGGTAAAAGGCCTGTTGCGGTGTCAGAGGGCAGGAACGCTTTGCCACGGGACACCTGCACCACTCCCAGCCAGTAGCTCTTGGGAAGCAGGCCCACGGACCCTGTGGACAGGGCTTTTGGGAAAGCAAGTCACGCTCCTCAACCTGAACAAGGTCCCCATACAGACAGCTGCAGAGGGGATGGAAGGAGCTAGCTGGCCCCACTCCTTCCAGGTGCTGCAGCTCCCCAGGACCCCTATCCAAGCAATGGGGAGCAGCCATGGGAAGGCTGGGGCAAGCTGGCTGGTGCAGGAGGCTGAAGCACTCCCCATTTGCAGCTGCTCATCTGCATGGAGAGCTGCTAAAAATACCCTCTGCTTCCCCTGGAGTGGCTTTGCCAGGTGAGAGCAGGCTGTGCTCTCCATGGCGGTGCTAGCCCATCCGGTGCGTGCCGGCGGAGGGCGGCAGTCCCTGCAGCATGTTGTGTGAGGGGGGCATTCCCTGTGTCAGGGAATCTTGGGATGATTTTGGGAGGAAAGATCGTGATCTTTGCAGGATTGGGACCCAGGGGACACTCAAAAAGCATTTTTTTGATCTTTTTTGACTTTTCAGCACAGGCCTTACCACTGGGGATGGCAGATGAGACACCAAGGTGGAAACCATGCCCGTGAACCTCACTGGCCCGGTGTGGTGCTGTCTCCAAGAACCTGTGCCTACAACCATGACCTGAGGGGTCAGGGATCTCTTCAGCCCCCACTTTTACTGCCGTAGGGTCCGCCAGCCCGTCACCTTGCTGCCAAGAAGTGACTTCTTCAAAGGCCCTAAGATGCTTCTTGCCATGGAGACCTAGGGAAGCTTTCTGGGATAGGTTTCCCAGCAGGGTGACCATGGACCATCATGGAGCCCTGAGGGCCAGTCCCTCCTTGCCCACACTCCCATCCCTGGCATCACCCATCCCAGCAGGATGTCCCCAGCACTGCAAGGGGAGGCTGGGCTCTGGATGTGGGGAGGTGATGCCCTGCGACAAATGCTCTGCACAAGCCGAGAGAGCCCAGTCCTTCCTCAGGGCAAGGGGTCATCCCAGCACCCCAAATCCAGGTGGGAAACGCCCCCCACGACAGTGAATATTTCAGCCCCTTGCGCCAGCCCAGTGGGAGGATTCACCTCCCTGGGGGCATCCAGCGGCCTCGCTGTCCCCTTCCCGCTGCCGATGGTTGCGCTCTGGTCTCCCCCACGGCAGCTCCGCAGCGGTGCCTCCACGGCTCTGAGCTCACACGCGAGGATGGGCTAAAGTAGCAGAAAGCTGTTGGATCCTACCACAGAGTTACTGACTTCTCAGCTACAGACTGCATAGCAATCAGCGAGGGGGAGAGGCAGCCAGGGAAAGGGAGCGGAGCGCAAAGGGAGGTAGAGTGAAAGGGAGAGGGGGGATTTGGGGACTAGACCGGGGGGCCAACGAGGGGCACGGGGTGAATAATGCCGTGGAAGGAGGGTGCCAGGCAGAAGGGGGAGACCTGAACCTGTCGACGAGCCACGAAGGCACATCAGCACTCCGTGGGATGGACGCTCCCGGGAGCGAAAAATTCTGAGAAGAAGCAGAGGCAGGAGGAGAGCACTGGCGTGGGCAGGGCAGAGTTAGGAGAGGAATAGGTCACGGTGGAGAAGTAGCTCCTCGGAGCGAGGAAAATAACCCAAACAAGTCAGAAGAGAGTAAAGGCTGCAGAGAGACCTCCCTGATTCCTCCGGTCCGGCTGAGATATTTCATGGTGAGATGGAGATACCGTCCGCGTTTCCCTTCCTCTGATGTTGGCTCGGCACGGCTGGAGCAGGCGGCAGCCCTCGGCAGGACCCGGGTAAGAGGCAGTACCGGGGCTCGTTGCTCCCCTTACCGGCATGAGACTGGGAAGGGATTTTTTTCCTTAGGAAAATAATGTATTGTTTCATCTGCACTCGCTCTGAGGAACAGCTATAAATATAACTTAGGGAGAGATGCGTGGCTTCATGTGAGCGTGCCAGTGAATAATAAAGTTGCCTGTGTGCATGGTGTGTGCACATACGGCTACCGGGGCGGCCACGGGCCCAGGGGCAGAAGCGTAAACCTTTAAACCTCTCCAACTTCCCTTCCCACCCCACTCTGCCCTGACTTCAGTCGCTTTGCAGGTGACTTCTTCATTTTTTCAGCTCCATGTTTCCTTAGTGCATTCTTGCCTGGGGCTGGGTCTTGCTCACCTTTTGTTTCTCCTGCTCAGCGTGGGCAATGGTCTCAGCTAGTTCCTGGAGAATAAGGGAGCTGGAGACCCATTCTCCGAGCACTCAGGCGTAACTCAGGCTAAAGTGTCCGTGTTGGCTCTTGCACTGCTCACGGAGCTTTTTGGGCTCCACACCTGCCCCCCTCTTTCTTGCCTTCCAGCTCTTCTAGTCCCAGTGTGGCTGATCCTGCTTCTGCTGGTCCAACACACCCCAGATAGGTATGGTACAAGTGGTCTTCTGGATACTGGGTTTGGGTGAAGGAGCTCAGCAGGAAGCCATGAACGAGATGCCAGAGAAAATGTGCCTTTGCTCTCTGTTGGCAAGGCTGCCATCCCTGTCGGGGCAGGAGTGGGCAGGCAGGTTTACATGGTGGAGACAGGCCACCTCCGATATCCCTGGTGCCACCTTCAGCTCCTGATATCCTCCCTCCCGGGCAAATCAGATGGAGACAACCAAATACCTCTGCCAAGAGCCTGGAATCTCCCATCCCACTGCCCAGCCCTAGCTCCATGCATGGCAAAGCAAATAGTGACTCCAGGGCCTCTCCCTTTTCCCCTTCCTTCCTTTGGAGGGTGTTCTGCGAAGGGCAGATGGTGACAGTGTATGCCAGAGGACATGTGGTGGAGGTGACACAGCTCCAAGATTATCCTCAACTCTTGCCTTGTGCCCTCCGTGGCTTCTCGAGAGGACGTGCCATGGGAGGGGGGAGGTGTGCAGCAGGACCTGGGGCTTAGGGTCAGTCAGAACCTGAGAGAGTAGAGGGTGAGGGTGCAAGAAGAGGTCATCTCACGGAAGACATAGGGGCATGCCCCCTCTCCATTTGCCATAGGAAGGGGCACCCACCAATGCCTGAGTCACTCCAGCACGTGCCCATTCCTCTTCGTAGCCACTGGCAGTACTAATAAGTACAGGGGGAATATGTGCCTTAGGAGAGAAATGTGAGCCTGGTGGGGACAGGGGATGGTGGGGAAGAAGACGGATGGTGTGGTTGGTCATGGACAGAATGAAGTGGAGAGGGCTGATCCAGAAGGCCGTAGGGCTTCCTCTCCTTCACCTTTCTCCTCTTTCACCTGTTCCCCTCCTTGGGTGTCAAGACTGAGCAGCACAACATGTGGTGCCAGCAGGGGGCTGGCAGTGGTCCTTGCCCCTTGGGGCACTCCGCCATGGTTTGCAATGAAAACTGTGAAGCGAGGAGGCGGCTGGGGAAGGATGGAGTTACCTGACAGGATGAGCCCCCACTGACCCCTCTGGTTGCTCAGTCACCCAGAGCTTGGCCGCCGGCCGTGACTCTGGGAGCAGCTGCATTCCTGGGGTGATACCACCAGCAGGAGGGTGCCAGCAAGGGGGAGGAGGGCACGGTGATGGATACCTGCGCCCGCCACGTGCTGACATCAGAGCAGACGCAAAGCAGAGCAGTTAATGGCAATCTGCCCTCAGCAAGTTCCCACTGTCCTGTCTCGTTATTGCACTGTGTTGGCTTCATCCGACAGCACGGCTGGGGATCAATAGATGGATGCTCGTGTCTTAGCGATCGATCCCTTACACGCGCAGCTCCCCAGCCTCCCGCTGGTGCTCGTTTTTCTGTGAATGGTAAGGAGACTGAAAGAAGCCGTCTGCGCTTGCCTCGCAGCGCTGCAAAGCCACGTCGGGCTACATTTGTGTTCCTTGATGGCGTTCATTGTTCCCGTGCCCTTTTGCAGGGCAGAGTGGCCTCACATAGAGCCCCTAGAGGCACTGGTTTTCCTCCCCAGATAAAGTGGCTTTACCAGGGATGGTTGGTCTTGAAGACCCTGCTTGGGAGAGATGCTGATCCTCCAACAGTGGGGGGTTCAGTATAAGGCAGGGATCACCTTTGAGCTGGTTCTCGGTGTCAGACTTCTCAGGCTTGTTGTCCAGCAATGAAGGTGGTGCTGTGGCCCAGACAGATGAGGGATAGGAGTCAGCTGCCGTGCAACACTCTCCTGACTGTCCCAGAGACCCATGCACCTCTGTCCCCTCAGGAGCCTGGTGGCAGGCAGCTAGCCTGCTGGGACAGTTTTGGCACTCATCTGCCAGTGCATTTGAGGAGGAGATGCCACCTAGGGCTGGCACCAGTGACTCTGGCACGGCAGCATTACCACTGCTCTCACTGGAGATGAGGGGTGTCCTGCCGCTGTTCTGCCCGCGCCTGCGCGAGCTTTGGAATTGTAAATCCTTAATAAGACAAGACTCAGCTGACCCATACAACATCCAGCCTCCCCGTAACCTCCAGCCCGATGCTGCCCCATGTCTGGGCTGGGGTGTCCTGCCGCCGTTCTGCCCGCGCCTGCGCGAGCTACTGCCACCATGGGGGCAGGCCTGCCCCTCGCAATCTGGACGGCTCTTTTATTTCTATGGCAACATTTCTCCCGAAACACTTCAGAGGGAGCCTGGTGCCGAGCGAAAACGAAGGAGGCAGCGTCCCCCACTCTGTCCCCTGTGAAAGGTTCAGAGAAAAGACCCTCCTCCCTGACACCTCTCCTGCCTCCCTCCTCACCTCCTTCCTTCCAGCCCTTCCCAAAAAGTGGCGCCAGCGCTGGTACAATGAGCTACTGGCCTCATCTCATCTGCCTCTCTGCTGCCTGTTCTCTCTTCCCCGGCCTTTGTCTTTGCTCTCCTCTCTCCTTTTGCTTGCTCCCTTTCTGTACCAGGCCACGGTATGTGCCAGCAGCTGGCTCAGGCACTCACGCAGAGGGCACAGCTGAGAAGAGACTTATAGAAAGAGGATGTCAAAAGTGACTCCTGCTGTAGAAGAGGGTGAAGCAGCCCTATAGCCCTATGAGAGCTGTATAGACTGGCCCCACCAGCAGCATGGTGAGCGTGGAGACTGAAGTGCACTGGGAACCCCGAAGCCAGATGGACAGGCATTTCATCCCCTGTCAAAGCTTAATGACATTATGAAGAGGCAGTGCTTGCCCCAGGACTAGATCCAGCAGCCACAGAAGTCCTCTCCTCTCCTCTCCTGTCTCCTCATTCCCACCACCAAGAAAGAGCCTTGTGTCTGGGTGGAGGCGACTAGGCAGAAGCTGCAGGCAGCACCGAGCGCCGGTGGGCGAGAGGCAGGTGAGCAGAGTGCTAGCAGGAGCAAGCATCTCAGCCTGGAGGAGCAGGGGTACAACAGCAACCTGTAATGATGGTAGGGGGGACATCGCAGGTGTAGCTGCATGAAAATGTGGCTGCTGTGTTCCACTTTGCACTGCTCTCCCCTGTGCCTGAGCCCTTCTGTGCTGGCAGCCCCTGCCATAATGGGGAGCTGGGGGGCAAGGGAAGGCAACGGGGATGGTCCTCGATACCGAGGGCATCGGGCAGCACTTAGGCTTGATGTCTTCCTGGTGCATTTGTTTAACCAGAGCAAGGAATTTGCAGCAACACGAATCGGCAGACTTGTGGTGAAACAGTCGATCCACTATCTGCAGGAGTGCAGTTTTGCAGCTTACCTGGGATGCTCCCTCATCTTTGTTTCTTCTAGGCATGATTGAACGAGGAGAAGCTGGGACCCCCTCAGGAGGCTGGTGGTTCCTTGTTAGAGTAGCAACTAGGGTTTGGGGTAGAAAATATTTTTTTCCCTCTCACTGATGGGTTAGCGCTGAGCATCCAGGCCAGGCTGGTAACACAGCCCTCGGTGCAGCAGCTGGGTGCAGAGCAGTGGCTGCAGCCTCTCCTGGTTGGGGGCTTGACACAGAGCAGGCTTTGCCCTGGGTATTGCTCACCCTTTGCTGCAGTCACTGTTGTTATCATTGTTCATAAGCCATTTGCAGGCACTTGCTTCACTGGGCGCTTTGCAGAGGCACTGGCAGATTGTCCCTGCCCTGTCAGGAGGGCAAATGCCACAGGCAGGCAGATGATGTGAGCCACCCTTTCCCTTCTTTTCCCATGCATGGATAACAGTCCTCACCTCCAACTAGCCAAGAGCCATCGAGAGGCCCCATGTGGGCGGCTCTCCCGGCCATGCTGGCACAGGCTCAGTGCTGGAGAGATGATGAGTTGCGGGGACACTGCTGGGGTCAGCCTTTTGGCAAAGTTCCAGCAAGGTAGGATACTCAGCGAAGGGAGCTCCTGGTGGGGGGCATTAGAGTAGATGCCCTTTCATTGGAGATGCCCTTTTCACTGGTGCAGTCATGCTGGGAAGTTGGAAGAAGTGATCTGAGTGCATCACAGCCGCTCAGGACTTGGGGACCTCAGGGACACCCCAGCACCTTTGGTTTTTCAGCTCTTGTGGGTTTTGCACCAACCCTTTGGAGGCTAGTCCACGGTTTTGGCAGGATGGCTGCTGGGGCATACGTCAGGCCCAGCACTTTCTCAGGAGCAGGTGGGACGCGGTCTGCGCCCTGGCTGCCACAAAAGCCTGGCTCCTTTTTGGCCAAGAAGAGCACCCAGGGAAGGTCAGGGGCCTTCTGAGCATTTAATTTTCCCTGTGATGCCAGCCACAAAGAATAACTCCCACCTACCTCACTCAACAAGAAAAAGCAGAGACTTCTCCCCAGCCTCTGCCCCAGCAGCATCATCTCCTTACTCTTCTGCTCAGCTGCCCCCCAGCCCCTCCCTCTTGTCCCCTCAGCCCCATTTTGGCCTGAGGAGAGTGGGTAAGACCTGTGCCAGTCCTACCAGACCCACCTTGGGGTACCCCCTGTCTCAGCCGGGATCCCGGGAAGAGGGTGACTGCTCTTGTAGCGCTGTTGCCCGGACGGAGCAGCAGGAGCAGGGATCGCTGGGGTGGTGTGGGAGCAGGCAGGAGGTGATGCTGTCGCCTTTCCGTGCCTCTTCTCGACTTTGTCATCCTGGGGACCTTTGTGTGGATCCCATTTTAATCTGTTTTTTTTTTTTTATCCCTCTCTCCTTTTCTCTCCTTCTCTCTTTGCTTTCTTCTCTCCCCCTCCCGTCAGTATGTGGGTTGATCACTGCTCAAACTTTTAATTCAGATGGTAATTGGAATAATAATACGGGCAGAATCCTTCTGGCTCCGTTGCTGCAGCTGGCTTCAGGGAGCTATGAATAGCTCTGAGTCACACACTGAGATGGTTTAACTTCAAATCATTTTGTTTTGTTTTCGTATTACCCATCCCCAGGCTCCAGAACTTCACAGGGGAAAAAAAAAAAATCCCCCTTTCTCACTCCACCCTGATATATAAACTGGGCAGAGGCACATTAATAAAATCTTCTTTTGGAGCGAGAAACTGGTCAGTGGATCGTGCCTTGAGGGGCAGATGGGGACTGTTGGCACTTACTTGATCTATTTATAATTATTGAACGAAAAGGCAGAAGTGTGTATATAAAAATGGTATGGAGTTGATTACAGCTTCCTCCCCTCACCTTCCATATGTCACTTGCCTTTTTAATATGGTAAAACTCTCCCGCACGGTGACTGTGCCTTCGCGTGTGCTCGTACAGCGCCTAGAACCCAGACCTGCCAGCATGGAGGAGAGAGAGTGTGGCCACTGTCTCTTGTGGCAAGACAGCCCCACAGCACTGAGCTGTCCCACAAGTCCCAGCATGAACCCTGGGAATATTTGTGAGGAAGAGGAGAAGAGATGGAGTTACAAAGAGGATGGAGAGATGAAACCGAATGTTGTGGGTCTGCAAGGTTCTGCAAAAAGCCAAAGGGTTCCTTGCTCTGCTGCGTTTCCATCCTGACTTTCCAAGAGGTGCGAAGATATCTGCTGTGTTGTCACCATCCCCGAGCCAGCAAGATGGGTCCGTGGATGCTGATCTCAAAACCAGATGGTGCTACACAGCTGGTAAGAGGAATAAGGCACGAAGCACAGCGCAACCAGCGGCTGCGGTATTGACCACAGACAGGAGGGAAGCATTTGCCAGACGGCTCCAGATAAAGTAAAGACTAAGGGTGTAAAAATACCCTGGGATTTTTCCATCGTTGTCGTTCACGGTGTACGTCCCAGAGCACCAGATACGGTTGTTATAAAAAGACGAGTGGGGGAGTGCTTCAGTGTGGACTTTTCTGTTCTGTTTCATGAGACTCTTCCACTGCAAATTTAAGGAAAGATTGACAATATGTGATCTGCTCTGGCAGGGACTGGAGAAAGCCTGGGTTGTGCGAGGCGCTGCACCACATGCAGGGGATGGAGACACTGCCTCAGAACTGTGCACCCTGACATTATTAGCCCGCAGATCTCTCAGAAAACCACGGCAGCAGCCCAGCTCCATGCATCTGCTCGAGGTCAGAGCAGCAGGGGGGTGGCAGCGTGAGCTGGTGCAATGGCTTGTGCTGCTGGAGCACAGTGTCACCAGGAAGGCTGGAATGACTGCAGCATGGTGGTGGTGTCGCTGCCATTGTTCAATCTAGGGCACAAGGTGGGGAAAATGGTTGAGAAGGGCAGCCCAAGCTGCAGGGCTGGGGGTGGCCGCTGGGCCCTGGAAACTCACCTGGGCTGACAGCTTCAACGGTGCAAGACAGCGGCTGCAGTGCCCACACAGCAGCGGCTTCCCAAAGTGCTGGGGGGCTTCCTCAGGCCATGAAATATGTGAGAGATGGAGAGGCATCTCTCGAGACCGCAATCTCCTGCCTAGCATCTCCCAGGGTGTCACTGCTGCACCTACCAGTGTGGTTTCCCATCCCACCTACCCCACTCCCCATGAGTTGCCACTGACTCCATGGCTTCCCCTCCCACATGTGGGTCCCAGAAATCAGAGCAAGCTCCATGAAAGGTCCTTGGGCATGCTTCAGGATTTGTATCCCTGTCCTTGGCCAGGTTTTCATCCCCCTTGTTCGTGTGACAAGCACCTGCCTGTTCAGGGCATGAATGTCATTCCCTTTTACTGAAGGCATCTCTGAGCCTTCCCTTCTTCATCCCATTTGTGTTTCAGGTTTCCAAGGAGCAGCAGAACCATTTCATAGCCGTTAGAACAGAGTTTGCACAGGGTGTGGGCTCCTGGTATGAACCCTGGTCTTTCTGAGCTGGCACCATCCCTTTTGCAGGCAGGGATGTCAGTGGTGGCCCTGGGACACTGAGGAGGGATGGTGGCTACCTCACCTCCCAGCATGTCATCTAGGGGAGGCTAATGCAAATGCTGGCCCAATGTGATGGCAGTCCCCAGCCCAGGGCTTCTCACCTGCCTGTCTGTCTTCCCCATGGTGGCACCGCACGCTGTGGAGGTGTGTTGGGGTGGAAGTGGTAAGTGGGTTTATTTTCGTTCGTCTCCTGGCTCGTGCCGCTCCAAGTTTGTGGCGCCCGGTATTACTAACACTTTCCAGCGCCAGCTGGCAGCAGGAGATGAATCAGATCAGCAGCACCACAGTGCTATGTCTCTGGCCAAAGAGCTGGTAATGTCTCCTGCCTCTGTCGAGGGTGAACTCTGGCACTAAAACATCAGTGGCTTGATCTTGTTGCTGGAGACATCTCGGTAGCCCGTGGGGCAGAGTTGTCTCATCTGCCCCACGACACCTGCCTGGGGCCAGCTGGTTCCTGTCCCTCCCTGCATGCTGGAGGTCTCAGGTAGCTTCATGAGCTCTTCTCTGCCCACCAGCAGCATGGAGGCTGGGGTTAGCTCTGTGGTCATGAGGTTTCAGCTTTACACTTCCACAGCCAAAAAAGCACTTTTGCAGTTGACGGGCTCTTTAGCATTGTGTTCAGCTCTGGAATACTCAGCACAAGAAGGACAGGGTCTAGTTGGAGCAGGTTCAGAGAACAGCTGCAAAAATGGTCAGAGGGCTGGAACACCTCTCCTGTGAAGACAGGCTGAGAGCATTGGAGTTGTTCAGCCCAGAGAAGGCTCCAAGGAACCTTATTGCTGCCTTCCAGTACTTAAATTGGACCTATGAGAAAGATGGGAACAGTCTTTTTAGCAGGGCCTGTTGCGACAGGACAAGGGATAATGCTTTTAAACTAAGAGAGTAGATTTAGACTGGATATAAGGAAGACATTTTTTACACCGAGAATGACGAAACACTGGAACAGGTTGCCCAGAGAAGTGGTCGATGCCCCATCCCTGGAAATGTTCAAGGCCAGTTTGGATGGGGCTATGAGCAATCTGATCTAGTTAAAGACGTCCCTGCTCACTGCAGGGGGCTTTAACTAGATCACCTTTAAAAGTTCCTTCCAACCCAAACCATTCTACAGTTCTCCTCCCTGGTCATACTACACAGCAGGAAGTGAAGTCACATGATGACATCACAGACCTTAGTGATTCCGTGTCTCCTCACAGCAAAGACACACAGGTACCTGATCCTCCTCTCTGCTCCCTCTAAAACACCTTGGTGATCTACGTGGAGAGATTTCAGTGACTGCCTCTTCCCCCGTGTGTTGCTGAGGCTGCAGAAGTTGCCATACTGCTGGTCAGTGTTCACTGCTTGCGTGATTCAGACTCCAGAAGGATATTTTGGATCGTCCTGCTTGCTGCAGCCCAGAGAATCCTGAAAATGTCATGGCTGTTTGGCACGTCTGGGATAAAGGAGAGAGTCTTCCCAGGACCTCAAAATTTGGAAGATGAAGACGATGATGATGACAGCGATGATGAATTCAGCTACCCTTGCCACTCGGTATGTCCTTCGACCCAGTGCAAGAGCTATGACAGCTCCAGTGACAGTCAGGTAGAGGATATGGGTGAATCCAACCCATTTTCCCTAAATCCTGGGCACTCTTACATGATGAAAGACAAAGTTAAAAATACAATATATGCTAATGTTTTGGCCAAGGATGAACTGAATCTTGAGGACAAAGTTCAGAAGTTTCAGGAGCCGTCTTCTAAAGACACAGAAATGCCTGGCAGCGTGTCCGAAGATGAGGACCACGGCTGGACCTATCACTTTCCTCTGCATCAAAGGTCACACGTTCGCCAAACTGCCAATATGGCACTGTGTGACTCCTATGACTCTTTGTGGTGTAGCATGGGGAATCACTTGGAGATGGATGCCTTTGCCCCATCGACTCATGCCAGTGACCCTTATCTGGGGGACACAGAGCATACTAGGGGAGCAGAGCCCCACACGCTTCACGAGGAGGCCATCAGGAACAGCGAGTTCCATTCCCTGCAGCTGACCAACGACATGCTCAAAGAGGAGAATGCCAAGCTCAGGAGGGTGCTCAGTAGCATGCAGAGCTCCTTGGAGAGCCAGGCAGGCAAGATGCAGAAGCTGGAGAAGCAGCTGAAGGACAGCCTGGCCGAAGGGCAGAGGGAAACCGAAAAGCTACAGTCCTTTGTCCAGAAGACTGAGTCGAGTCTCCAGCTAATGACCCAGCGGGCTCTGGAGGCGGAAAGCAAGGTGGAGATGCTGAAGCAGGAGATCTTTATTCTCCAGGAAGAGTTGGAGAGTTCCAAGGCGGAGAATGAAAACCTGAGAGCAGGCCAAATGACCGACCGGGAGGTTGTGAAGCACGACATAGACTTTGCCTTACAGAACCTCTACGAGATCATAATGGGTGCAAATTGGTCAATCGAACAGCTCACCTCTGGAGCAGAGTCACTGTATTTTGTTGCTGAGATCCTTAAATCTACTGGCAAAATTTCCGAAGTTGAAGAAGAAAAAGAGCAATGAACTCAATTCTGTGTGGGTCCTATGGATGAGTGTATAGACTGAGACCACGAGTCTCCCACTACAGCCTAAAATAAAACCATTTACTCTCATGTGCTCAAACGTGTGTTCAGATTTGTAGCCTTTAATCTTCATGGAAATATTTTTCTTTTGATTAAGTACTGTATTGGGTTTGGCTGAGATGGAGTTAATGTCCTGCCAAGTACAAATTGCAGGTAACGATGCAGTTTTAGGTGCTCATGCTCTTTTCTGGCACCATGGAGCCAGCAGCAAATGTTTCCCGGGCTCTGAGCTGCGAAGTCCAACTGTGGTGGGCAATGTGCAAAAGGTTGTGCCACATCTCCAGCTGCCTTGAGCTCCCGTGTAGGAGTCAGGAGGAAGCACGGCAGCTTGGGATGCAGCGCTCTTAAACAGTGTGCCCATCCCCTCCCGTAGTTGTTACGGGACATGAGCAAAGCCTTTGTATGTCATCTGCTTCCTTTGCCCCTTCTCAGTGAGGTGGGGAAGGCGAGGAGCAGAGATATGGGTGCCGCTGCATGCTGTTTCAGTGAGCAGAAGTTCCTTAGGTCTTTTTCCCCCTTCTTTTGGAGCTGGCCACCACCTAGGCAAGAAACCCAAAGTCTCCAGAGATCATGCAGCTGTTCCTGCAGCTGGGGAAAGGTGGGTGGTGGTCATGGTCAGAAATCTTTAGGAAGTTGTGGAGTACCCGTACATGTGAGCTGTGGTGGTGCCTTTCCTGCACTTTGGAGCTGGCCTAGAGGGGTATACTTAAATTGCCTGTCTTTGTCATCTCCTAAAGACCTGTGGAATTCTGGGGTACAAACTCACTGTTTAATCACTGAAGATATGTTTTAGCTTTATCCTGCCAGAGCCATCTGTGGGCATGGTCACCTTTCTTCATCAGCTGGTCATCCCTCAATGTTTCTGATGAATTCAGGTTACCAACCCCAGTTTCTGGTGTAGATTTACCCATCTGTGCAACAAAATTTCCCATATCTGCACAAAATGGCCTTTCTTACAGACTTGGATGCTGTAGGGTGCTGAGGGAGTGGGTGCCGGCAGAGTTCAGTGCCAAAGTGCTTTTTTCTGATAGAAATTTTTGGGCAGTCGTTCACTTTTACCTCTGTATGGTGAATTGTGGATTACAAGGTTGCTGTCTTTTCCTGGTCCCATAATATCCTTGATCTGAGCAATCATATTTGTGCTGCCGCCGAGCTTGAACCACCTCAGTAACCTCAGTCTCTGGAGGAGAAACTGATGATTTATCTTCATCCCAGATATGAAAACGGCAGCGATTGCACATCAGAGGTGAGGTCTGCAGCTTCTCTACTTGCTGCTTTCTGGTCAGTGCTCTCCTAACTGGGGAAAGCCGGTGGTCACCCTTAGCGACATGAAGCCCCATTCTGCAGCAGCGATGATGAGTCAAGGATGGTTCTCACCAGCTTTTCCGTGCCAGACAACATCACTTGCTGTTCCTCTCGCCTGTCTGTGCATGACCACTCACAAGCAGTTCCAAACCTTGGATTTGACTCAAAAAATCCTTGGATTTGTCCCAGATATGGCAACCACTGGTTGCTCATCAGTGAGACTGGGAGGAAGTGAACTAGCTGGTTCAGTCTGCATCCTGCACTCCACACTAGCTGCTGTAATCCTAAGGTTACAGTGCAGGATTATCATGGGTGTACAAAGCTCTTCCTAATCTGTGAGTCATTACCCCCTTGCTGCGTTTCATTTCTCAGCAGCTTTGGACAGGCAGGATATATTGGCTCTTATGTCTTTGGTTTCCTCATTCTTCGGTTTGGGTCGGAACGTAACATCTGCTGGACATCCTCCCCAGGCCTCTGCTGCTGAGCCGCTCCGTGGATGCTGTACACAGGGCATGGCGCAAGGTCTGTTTGCTCTAACCAGCTTCTCCTCGGCTAACCCTAAGCTATTCCTTTCTGTCAGTTCTTCTTTTTGGCTCTACCCATTGCTTTTCTTCTCCCCTGTGAAACTGGGGGTCTTCTGCACCCCCCGGCAATAAATCCCCTCTGGGTCAGGCTGGGCTAACGGCAACCCTGGAGGGCTGCCGTGCACATCTGTGCTTCGTTAGTCCTTGTGCGTGAGGTATTTAGCCTGGCTGAGCTCTCATCCTAGTGTAAGCTATGATATTAATGTAATGGCTCAGGGCAAGGGCCCTGCAAGCTGCTCAGCCAGGTTGCCCTTCATTTGGAAAGCGGTGACCAGCAGCTGGCCCTGCACTGCTCCCAGCAGTAGATGCCAGGGAGCGCAGGGGCCGCACAACCCTGTCTCTGTGAGCTCCTCACCTGCCTGAGGCAGGCTGCAGCACGGTGCCCTGTGGACACCTCCAGACCCCTCCTGAACGAAAGGCTGGGAGCCCTGTGCCCCCTGCACTGGAACTGGGACGGGTGCTGTCAGGGAGGCTCTGACTGGGTTTTGCTTCGTCCTTCTCTGCAAGGCGCAGTGCCCAGGAGTAATCGCAATGGCAGTGCGGGTCCCAGCTCACCAGAGGTGAAACCAGGAGCTGCCCAGTCCCATGTGACTTCTGCTGCATGAGATCCTGCACCCTCCCAGCTCCTACAGCCCCGTGACACCTGATGATACAGTGAGCCATGGGCAGCGTCCGAGTCAATCGGTGAGTAATGCTCCTCTCAAGGACTGCTGCTGTCTCAGGTGGCCTGGTCCTCCTCAGCTAGCCCTTCAGGCCCTAACTTCAGCCTGCTTTCTGGTATCTTCTTCTCAAATCACCTGCCAGGGGCTTTCCTGCTCCGAGGTATGGCTCCTTTCTCCTACTCCAGTCCAAACCACGCTGTACTCAATAGACTACTGTGAAGGAGAAGCAAAGCACTGGATGGTGCTGGACCAGAAATTACAGACTCCAGCAGCGCTACAGAAGCCCTATGTCCCCAGGAATCACAAGTCCAGCCACCAGCACTTCCCTCACCGTGAGATGAGGATGAGAATCATGAAGTCTAAACTGGAGTGCTCCAGATGACATGTCAACACTATAGGGTGGGAGGGAAATACTGCCAGCTCGAGGAGTCCTGGGAGGCTGCAGCTTGGCAGTCAAGAGGGCAGAGTGGTCTTGGTGGGTCTGTGTACTTGCTTGATTTCCTCAGTGGTCAGAGCATCTTCTGCCATCACATCTTTAAAGAGTTATCTGCAACTATCCCAGCAGTACATGAGGGGCAGCGGCAGTGCCGCCTGCGAGGGAGTGGAGCCAGAGGAACAAACATCTCCCAGAAAGCGTGTGTGGAGCTTCTGCCAAGGAAACTGCCAGCATTTGGGTTGTTGATCTCCAAATTACACCTTTGGCTTTGGATGCAGGATGCTGGGAGCCACACATGTTGCTGTGGCAACAGAATTGTCCTGAGCGCAAGAAGTGTATAAACACTGTCACCAATGCACCATGAAATCAGTGAGGAGAGCAGAGGAGAAAATAGAAACTCCTGGTCTTATATAATGTCAGGGCCAAAGTGTGGGCAGACTGCAGGTTCTTGCTCCCAGGCTTCCCGGCTTTCCCAACCATTGTCAGGTTTCAAAGCCTTGGATCACTCCTCACCACAAAGGCTGGAAGGTAGCACAGCACTACAAGCTTCTCCTGCTTTGTTGCCCTGTCAGGACTTTGCTAGATACAACCTCCTGGAAGCAAAACTAGACAAATATTGCAGTTGACATCCATCAGTGTGGTCAGGGTGGCACCACGGTGCAAAAACCAGGGAAATGTGCTGTTGTGATACTCAACAGTGTGGTACCATAGCCCTCGCTGTCTCGGTGGTTGCTGCTACTCTTTGCGTAATTCTACTGGAAATACCTGTTTCTTCTCTTCCAGGTACAGCATTGTCTCGACTGAAGAGGATGGACACAAAGTCTCTGCACTGGGCAGCATGAATGGGCACAGCCGGAACGGGAAGGGCCATGCCCCCCGGCGGAAGCATCGCAACCGGTTTGTGAAGAAGAACGGCCAGTGCAATGTCTACTTTGCCAACCTCAGCAACAAGTCTCAGCGCTACATGGCTGACATCTTCACCACCTGTGTAGACACACGCTGGCGGTATATGCTTATGATCTTCTCCGCCGCCTTCCTGGTTTCCTGGCTCTTCTTTGGCTTCCTCTTCTGGTGCATCGCTTTCTTCCACGGTGACCTCAATGCACCAGTGGCGGGAGGCGGTCCCTCTCTCCTCAAGCCTTGCATCATGCACGTGAACAGCTTCCTAGGGGCTTTTCTTTTCTCAGTGGAGACACAGACAACCATTGGGTATGGATTCCGCTGCGTGACTGAGGAGTGCCCGCTGGCTATCATGGCAGTTGTGGTCCAGTCCATTGTGGGCTGCGTTATTGACTCCTTCATGATTGGCACTATCATGGCCAAGATGGCAAGGCCCAAGAAGCGGGCCCAGACCCTCCTCTTCAGTCACCATGCAGTCATCTCTGTGAGGGATGGCAAACTGTGCCTCATGTGGCGTGTGGGCAACCTGAGGAGGAGCCACATTGTCGAAGCTCATGTCCGAGCCCAGCTCATCAAGCCCTATATGACAGAGGAAGGGGAATACCTCCCCCTGGACCAGAGGGACCTAAATGTAGGCTACGATGTGGGCCTTGATCGTATATTTTTGGTCTCACCTATTATTATTGTTCATGAGATTGATGAGGAGAGCCCGCTCTATGGGATCGGCAAGGAGGAACTGGAGACAGAGAACTTTGAGATTGTTGTTATCCTGGAGGGTATGGTGGAAGCCACAGCCATGACCACACAGGCACGAAGCTCTTACCTCGCTAGTGAAATCCTTTGGGGTCATCGTTTTGAGCCAGTTGTGTTTGAGGAGAAGAACCACTACAAAGTGGATTATTCGCGCTTTCACAAGACCTATGAGGTAGCTGGCACACCTTGCTGTTCAGCCCGAGAGCTGCAAGAAAGCAAGATGACTATTCTACCTTCTCCCCCACCTCCCAGTGCCTTCTGCTACGAGAATGAGCTGGCTCTTGTCAGTCAAGATGAAGATGAAGATGATGATGAAGTGGGTGTGGTGCTAGGGGGCAGCACCAAGGAAGAAGGAGGAGTCATCCAGATGATGGATTTTGGAAGCCACCTGGACCTAGAGCGGCTCCAGGCAACTCTGCCCCTGGATACAATCTCATACCGCAGGGAGTCGGCCATCTAATTCCTTCAGCCTCCCCGTTCCACACCCACTGCCCACTTTCTCCTCCTCTGTTTTGCACCCATACGTAGCTGGATAAGTCCCTTGCCCACCAAAAAATGTCTCCCATGACTGCCTCTCCACCCCTGAGTACACCAAGGCCTAGAGCTGCTCTGATATACTCCCTTTCCCATGAAGTCATACTGTCTGGAAGAGGAGTGAGGATACACTACTCTTCCTGTGTGTGCAGCCTGTGCTAGTTTTCTTTTTCTGCCAGGAGACAGCCGAGCAGGATGCCTGGTTTCTCATCTCTGGCGAGGCGACCAAAGTTCCTGCCCTCAATGGACAGGCTGAGACCCACAGCAAGTGCTTCTGCTGCTGAGGCATCAGCAGACTTTCCGTCCCCTCTTGATGAGGGTAGGTGCCATGGCTGTCAAGAGTCATGACTGGTGGCCATCGCTAGGAGAGGAGTGATACCGAAGCACTGGCCAGATGAGGATGGATGGGAGAGTTTAGATCTCCTGGAGGGAGTGGGGAAGGATCTCAAGGAAGGGGTTTACTTGCATGTTTATTGCTTGTTGCACATGACTCTCTCTTTGAATATAAACCAGAATGAGAACTGAAATCCATATTCTTCCACTGCAAATGCCAAGCTAGGAGACAAGGACGGCCTGTGTAGCCTACTCTGCATTCTCCTTGGCTTTTGGCATCTGTCACCTCCAGAAGCAGTTTGGCTCCACGGACTCAGACCCAGTTCTCCCAGTCCTCTTGAAAACACATCCTGCTCCTCTCCTGAGATGCCTGGCAGAGGAGGCAGGGCCTTGTGCTTGCACACTCAGACACCCTGGCACAGCATGGCCGGGATGACAGACAGATGCTGACTGGACAGCAGACCCTCAACTTAATCCTTTCATCTCCTCCATTCTTCTCCCTACTGCCACCAGCTGTAAAACTGAATTTGTAACTATTTATTTTTAATAAAGTCTAATAACCCAGGGGGAGGTTTGGAAGCAAAGGAGAGACCCAAGGCTGCAGCCTGGTACAGAGACTGATGAGAGTTATTAGTGCTGGTGTTTCTGTTTGTACGGTGTCTGTGCCTGGAAGCTCCACCATAAGGGCTCCCTTGTTCTGGACCTCTCTGGTGAAGACCTACAATAAGAGGCTCAGGGAATTTGCTCAGGGAGAAGATCACACAAAATATATGTATGGAGGGAAGCGTTTGCATTAAAATTGCCAGTAGGATGGGCCAAATAATTCTGCTTGCTTTGGAGATAACAAGAGTTTTGCCCAGGAAAGGGTTATAGATAGGCTTGATGAAGAGGCAAAGGTGTGCAAGGCATTGCTCTAGATGTTAAGGCTCAAAAAAGCCCCCCAAAAAGCCCAAAGGCTCTTTTTTCTTTTTTTTTTTTTTCCCTAGAGGCAAATAAGAACTACGGGAAATGAGGGAAAGCATCAACAAGAGCTAGACCTGTAACAACACTTTGCTGTCATTTCACAAAAGATGCAAAAACCTGACGAAGCAACAGAATCACTCCTTCAAAACTGCAGATGATATGAGGACAGGAAGACAAACAGGTAGCTCAGGAAGCTGCTCTGCACACCTAACAGTTGTTTTATGGAGGGAATGGCTGAAGAAATTGAGTCCCACTCAACTTCTGATCTACAGAGCAGAAAAACAGCATCTCAGTATCAGTTTGGAATTGGTTCAAGAAGCAAGAGGAAATAGGGAAGAAGCAGAAGGATAAGGAAGGAAATAGCAGGAGTGAGAGGAAAAAGCAGGCACAGCAGGCAGGTGGAGGAGGAGGAGGGGAAAAAGAATAAGAGAAAGCAAGGTGATACAGGAGTGCATTTGAGAAAGAGCAGGGCTAGACTAACAAAATGGGTCTGGACCCAGATGTGGCCATTTCTCCTCCCAGTGTGTAGGTTCTGCGGGGGAAGAGCTGCCCTGCACAGATTTGCTCTGCACCCAAGCGGTGATCTCACACTTTTGGGAAGCCCGGCCAAGAAGGGAAGAGGAGCTGGCGGAAGGATAAAAGAAGAGCAGACAAGTGACAACCAAAGAGCAGAGCATCAGGAAATGTGGGGGAAAGGCATCACTCCTGATGCATCCCTCTTCCCCCATCTGAAACAGGCTAGGGGTAGGAGCTCATGGATCCCGGTGCCTCCTGTCTTTTTCCATATACAACTTGATACGCAGGCTCATTTTTTCCACATATGTCACTGTCCCACCTCTCTTCCCCATTGGTAATTAATGAAGTCCCTCCCTCTTTTTTTTTTTTTTTAAATATTATTTATTTATTTTCCCCAGAGGGGATAAGCAGGGACTGGTATTGACCTGGCTTTTAATACAGCTTTCAAAGCTGGGTGCCTGCCACTGGCCATGGCAATGGAAACAAACTAATGGGCCGAGAAAGCACTTGTATGTGAGGACACAGGCATCCAGGACACAGACCGGGGTGGTGACCTGCAGGAGAGGCACGTGGCTGGGTAACCCTCCCACCGAGGTCCAGCATCCTTTGGAGGCAGATGGCAGCTCTTGGGGGGGATGTGCCATGCAACAGTAGTATCCATCTCAATAAGTGCCTCTCTGGCTGCATACTGGGGACTCCTTCATGCAGCCCAAGAAGGGCCACTGGAAGAATCCACCTTGGAAGGCTGCTTGCTATAAGGAAAACTGGACATATTTAAGGAGTCTGTAAATCAGCTTTTCAAGGCATTCACAACCATAAACACATCTGATATTTTGGCTTTTGCATACAACATGTGGAGCATCACCTTTCAGGTAGGTGACTCTTGTCCTGTGCTTTCCAGAGGAGACACCTCTATTGCACAGCAGACCATGACGTCCCCAGCCTCTCTCTCTCCTCTAGGATCTGCTGGAAGGACTGCTTTCCCAAGACCTGCCTTTAACCCCAAGGAGCTAGCAGCTTTCTTTTCAGGAGAAAGACACCACTTCTTTGTTTATCTGCCCACAACCCATATTTCTTTCCTGTCTTCTGAGCAATTTCCTTGACTCGTTATTGAAAGCTATTCAAATAGCAGAAAAATAACAGGGAAAGGAAGGACTTTTTCCCTATGAATAAGATCCAGGCACTGGTTCAGATCCTCCAACCCATGACAACTAACTACACTGCTGTCACTCTTGCCAGCTTTCAGATGAATGTTGTTTTAAATGACACTTGAGAAATTCATTTCATGTTTTATTTTTGGTGACACTTTTGGACAACCCTTTTGAAAAGAAACCATCATTGGCACCTTTCAACTCACCCGAAACTTGCTCAGCGAAACATTTTGATACACATTATGACTAAAAATATTTTCAAGAAACATAACAATAATCTCAAATGGGAAAAAAATGGGTTTGGATTTCCGTGATCAGGAAATAATGTAGAAAATGTCTGTGCTAATGAACAAACACATTTGTTTTCAACCAGCTAGGTTTCATCCAGGTTTTGCCCAGGAGCTGAGCAGACAGAGCACATGGCACTGCTCCAGCAGCTGCACACAGGCTCATGACCTCTGCAGGGCAAAATGCCTCCTCTGCTCTCTTCGAGCTTCAGCAGCCCTTCTTTGCCTTTGTAGGAGGGCCTCAGGTCTCTCCCAGCTTTTGGACAGGTAAGATGAAGTGCCCATGGTTTTAAATGTCACTAAAACCAAAACCAACGACAACAAAATAAATAATAATAATAATAATAATAATAATAATAAAAAACAACAGAAAAAAAAGTGCTTACCTTCCTAGGCCATTAAGGGCTTGCTCTTGCCCCCGTGAAGTCAATGGGACTTTTGCGATCGCCCGTGGTAAGCACAGAGCTGGGCCCTAATGGAGCACCACTATCGGAAAACCCCGCAGGCGCTGTCCCTGTGCTCCATCTGCAAAGCCGGGACAGACTATTGCCAGCTGCACAGGACGGGGAGAGGAGGGAAGGCAGCCTCCTGTGATGCTGAAAGCACGGGGTGGTGGAGGGCCAGCTGGGGTAGCCCTGCTGGTGCAGGTGAAGTGGGACATCAGAGGGGTGGGGAGGCAGGGGAGGCAGTCTCTGGATGCAACCACCCACGGCATGGTATCCCACGGCCGGGGGATGTCCCAGCAGCAGGAAGTGAGACGGCAGCCGGTTCTTGGAGGGCTGCACAGGCTTCTCCTCCTGCCAGGGTCAGCAGGATGAGGGTCCTGCCCTCTCCGTCCCCGGTGTGCTTCCGCCGACAGGACGCAGCAGAAGAAGGTTGAGTGGTGTGGAACAAACTGGAGGAGTGCGGCCGTTGCCCGGCCTCAGAGCACCATCTAGAGATGAAAGCAAGGCTAGCAGCCCCGCAGGTCCCGGCAGCTCCGCAAGGTCTCGGCAGCCCCGCAGGTCCCGGCAGCCCCGCAGGTCCCTGCAGCCCCGCAGGTCCCGGCTCCCCGGAATGGCCCGGGGCTGCTGCCAGTCCAGCGTGGCATCGCGGGGATGGGCTGGGGCTGGCTTCCCGTGGGTCAGAGCTGGGGTTCGGGGGTGGAAACGTTTGGTCTTCATAGAATCATAGACTAGTTTGGGTTGAAAGGAACCTTAGAGATCACCTAGTTCCAACCCCCCTGTCATGGGCAGGGACATTTCCCACTAGACCAGGTTGCTCAAAGACCCATCCAGTCTGACCTAGGGAGGGGGCATCCACAACTTCTCTGAGCAACCTGTTCCCGTGTCTCACCACCCTCACAGTAAATAATTTCTTCCTCATTTATAACCTAAATCTACCCTCTTCTATGTTGAAACCATTACCCCTCATCCTATCACTATACTCCCTGGTAAAACATCCCTCCTCATCTTCCTCATAGGCCCTCTTTAAGTACTGGAAGGTCACTATAAGGTCTCCTCAGAGCCTTCTCTCTCCAGCTTCTTCTCTGAGGCTGAGCAGCCCCGACTCTCTCAGTCTGTCCTCATATGGGAGGTGCTCCAGCCCCTTGGTCATCTTCATGATCTGCTCAGGAAGGCAGGCTTTGAGAGGACCAGCACCCACCACTAACGCTGCCCCCACAACCTGCAATAGAGAGCAGCTCACCTGACAGCCAGGCCGTGGCTTTCACAGAGTGGCCACTGACTCCGAAAGCAGTTCAGCTATGTGCTACCACTTCGAGTTCTTCCTGCTGAGAAGCCTGCAAAGCTGTGCCAGCCCTGGGAAGTTAGGCAGAGATAACCTTGGTTCAGAGTCTGGTCCTTCTGGTTGCTGCCTGGCTTTCTACTTGTCCTTCAGTTCTCTCACAGTCCTGCCTGCTTGCATGTGCTCAATGTACATGATTTGTTCCCCTTTTTCCTGTTACTCAGTCTCTCAGTGGGACATGCACGACTTATGGCTGTCGCAGGATGCTGCTGCCTGTCCTCAGCCATAGGCAGCTGGTCAGTACACTCCCCGCGGTGGGAGAGGGGCAGTGAAACTGCATGGAAATGGAGAAATATCCCACTCAAATGTGTCCTCACCAGTGTGAAGGCTCTCAGGTAGAAGTTTGCAATGCCCAGTTCTGGCAACTAGCCTTTTCATACTCCCTCAGGATATTAGAAGAGGACAGACTGATTTGCAAACTGTGCAGAATCCTGTACAGAGTCTTGGATCCTGGGCTTCTTCCAGTTCCTGTGGAAAGCAACACCTGCAGACCAGTCAGTAGGCCATCGGTATATTGCTTACCTTTGACCATGTACCCTCCAGAAGGAAACATTAAAGTGTAGACAATGCCTCTGCAACGTGGGCAGCCTGGGCCCACAGACCTCAAGAAAGTCACTATCAAAGTCAGGCCAGTGTGGAAAGAAGAAAAGTGTAATGATGTGATTTCACTGCCCTGATGCCTGTAAAGAAATTCAAGATGGATACAAACACCATCCTGAAATAGTCTGTGAGACACTGGATATTTAAGCTTTAAAAAATTTTTGGCCTCTGAAATTAGCAGCAATATTTTGGTGCCGGTCCTAGATTTGGAATAGCATGCTCTGAAACGTGGGACCTGGGAATATTTGGGTCCCTGGCTGTAATGCATCAATAGAGTTTTTTGAATGTCCCAGCGCTACAGTCACTGAAAGAGTCAGCTGAAGGCCTGTGTGACACAAAGCCTCGTTACAGAAGCCGTGTGACTGAGACAATAAGGAGCTTGAAATTGCTCCTGACAGGTGATCAGATGCTCACCCAGCAACAGCCTCTGCATGTCTATCAGGGACTCGCAGGCCTGCGCACCGCTCCTAGGGTATCAAACAGAGGAGGACGAGCTGACACAGAAACTCCAGAGAAGACTTTGAAGGTATATATATATATACATATATATATATATATATATAAAACATGACCTGCAGCCTGCACATGCTTCTCCCCAGGATAAAATAATGAATCAGTTGGAGAGTGGGTGCGAGCACATGACAGGCGACGTAGACCTATAAGCAGAACACTCGGTACGACACAGAAGGAGCTGATTGAAAGCAAGCAAAGCAGAGCCACTGTTTAGCTCCGGGCTGCTGGGTTACACCATGTGCTTTTTGCTCTCCAGGACACAGTGTTGTGCTCACTAGCAACCAGGCTGCCTTGAATAGAGAAACTTATGTGACCCATCTAGTGCTGCACGAGGCTGTGGGGGAAGCGAGGAAGAGCTGTGATGAAAAATAGCTCTGGAGCAGAGAGCTGCAGACACAGGGCGACTGGCTGCACCTTGGGTGCCAGGGTTAAGTGGTTAATTGGGTGCCCTGGAGTGCCCAAGGAGCCAGGAGTGCTTGGCAGGTTGGTAGGTCCCGATGGGGCAGAGTGGTCTGAGGTCGGTGGAGGGAAGTCAGGGTGAGGGCAGCTGGCAGCGGTTGCTGCAGAGGAGGTACAAGGTGCGTTGGTGGAGTTGTACCGGCCAGATGAAGCTGCACGCTGCCTGCTTGCCCTGAGACTTGGCTCTCCTGCAGAAGTCAGATGGTCTCATGAGATCAAAGTGCATTGTCAGCTGTTAAAATGCAAGAGCAATTTGTGAAAAACATGGAATATTCTGAGTTCTTGTAATTGTTTGATGATTCGTCCCATGGAGAAGCCTTCAGAGCCCTTAGGTCTTCCATGGCCCCGTTGTGCTTGCTGCTGCAGTCACAAGAGAAGGGCAGCTTCTGTTCTCAGACAGAAAAAAAAAAGAACAAAAAAAACCACAAAGGGGGATGGAAGCAGCTGACAGCAAGGCAAAGTGACTTGCCCAAGATCACGAAGCAGTCAGCAGCAGAAGGAAGAATTTAACCTGCCACTGTGAGTTTAACCCGTCACCCATGCACAGCTGGAGACACTGCAAGTGATAAACAAACCAGGAGTGGTTCCTAGAATAGATCTCTGTCCATCCTGCATCCACAGTGAAGCCCTGGCCAGAACATTGCACTTGCCTAGGTATGTATGCATACCAAGTGCAGTACATATTTCCAGCTTCGATACCCCTGGCCTCCAGTCATCCAGATGTAGGAACTGGGAGCCACTGGGCCAGAGTACTTCCCCAAAAATATCCTACATGGAGCTTTACAGATACAAATCAGCCCTTTCAAATCCCACTCAGAAGAGAATAGGTGGCCATGGCAGACTCAGATGACCCTATCCTGCAGTCCTCTGATGAGCAACAACAAGACGTGAGAAAGAAACAAAAATCCACAACTCGGGTGCTCACAGGGAACAAGTCCCCAGCTGCCTCTTGTCCCAGTGGTGGGACGGGCGGTGAGATGGCCTTTTGTTAATTGGTGTCCTGTGCCCGGCGTTCAGCTGGCGGGGACTGACTGTCCGTTCCAGAGAAACCCCTTGCATAAGAATTAAAGAGGAGCTGGGCTGAGATGCTGAACTAATCCAGCAGGGCATGCCGGGAAGCTGCATTTTAAGCCATTCTCCTTGCCCTCCCATCTCGCGTTGTTTATCTCTCCTGTCCCTCCCACAGCAGTACGTGAATTATCCTGACTGGGCAAGCCGGTTTCATAACCGCCTGCGCTACGTCCTGTCCCCCCACCCCTCTGAATCCACATGGGAGATGTTCATACATGGGAGGCTTTTTAGCTACCACCGGTTTGCACCGCCGCGAATAACAAGCCCACGCAAATGCCGCTTTCCGCTCTGCCCACGCGCGCAGTAGCTGCACGCTGCACACGCATTTCACTACTATGGCCACATGTTCTCTCCCCTGGCACACGGGCGCACGCTCCCATCGCAAGCTTCTCACAAGCGCACTTTGAGAGGCTGTGACGCTTGCTGAGCTCACCGATGAGCACAAAACTGGCACACTTGTCACAAGCGTTTGGAGCTACTGCCCCAGCTGCTCCTCCTGCCAGTGTGCTTCTCACCCATCGCCCACCGGGTGGGTGGGTGTGTGACACCTCGTCCCTCTTCAGCTACACCCTTCACATGGGACACAGGCTTGTAGCTCACCCTTGCCACAGACAGGTATGTGTGGCCCTTACATACCTGACACATGCCAAACACACGCCGTGTGCAAATGGGCACTGTGCATCATAGGGTCATAGGATAATTCAGGTTGAAAGAGACCTCAGAACAGCTGTAGTCCAGCCTCCCGCTCAAAGCAGGGTAAACAAAGAGGGCAAACAATGTCACTCAGAGCTTTACCTGGTCTCATAAACTTCTAAGGATGGAGACCACGCAGCCTCTCTGGGCAACCTTTCCTCGCGCTTGACTGTCTTTGGGGACAGAAAGATCTTCTTTGATTCAAACTGGACCTCTCTTGTTTCAACTTACGTTCATTGTCTCTCATCTTCCCACTGTGCTATGCTATGAAAAGCTTGGCTATGTCTTTCACCAAGATTCCCAGGTCCTTTCACACAGAGCTGTTCTCCATCTGGCAGGTCCTCAGCTCGTATCATATCCAGGGCCTCTTCCTTCCCAGATGCAGGGCTGTGCATTTGCTCTTGCTGAACTCACAATGTTCCTGTAGGCCCATCCCTCCAGCACACTTATGTCCCTCTGATGGCAGCTCTGCCCCGGGCCTGTTGACTTGTTCCCACTCCGTCTAGGTGGGATCTGCAAGCCTGGTAGGAGTGCACTCCATTACCCCCTCCAGGTCACCATTAACCTTGTTAAACAGGATAGGTCCCAAGATAGTCTCCTGAGTTATCCCATTTGGTACGAGCCTCTAGGTAGACTACAACCCATTAACAACTACTTGCTGAGCCTGATCAGCCAACTAGTTTTTTACCCATCTGCTTATCCACTTCTTGAGACCATAACACGTTTACTTGGATATCAGAACATTGTGGGAGATGGTGTTGAAAGCCTGGCGGATTTCAAGATAAATGACTTCCACTGCTCTTCCCTCACCCACAAATCCAGTCATTTTATCGAAGGCAGCAATCAGGTTGTTCAGGCATGACTTACTCTGAGTATATCCACATTGACAATTGCCAGTCATATTCTTCTCCTTCATGTGTCCAGAAACGTGTTCCAGGAGGACCCACTCCAGAACCCTCTGACCAGCTGGTAGTTCCCAGAATCAATCTTTAGGCCTTTTTTGAAGAAGACTGTAGTATTTGCCCTTGTCCAGTCACGAGGAACCTCCTCTGATCTGTATTTCTGTATCCTGCCTCTCCTGCAACCAGTGTTCCAAATACAAGTCATTTCACAGCTAAATTGCCTCCAACATGACCACTTCATTTGTTCTGACCTGTTAATCTTCCTATAGGGGTGAATGTGGCTTCTCAGTTCTCAATTGCTTTGCTCCCAATGTTCTTAAGAGAGACAGAGAGGGCTTTTGTCTCTTCTTCTTGAGCTGCACATCTTCTCACTAGAGGCTTTGAGAAGGTCACACTGCTGCCAAAATCCATCCCCAGTGCCATGCAGAAAGGCAGAAGGGAGCAGAACAGCTTGGTCCCACCCCTCCAGGAAATCGGGATGGGACTTCATCAGCTGATAGCTCTACCACAGGACACAAGCATGGGGCAAAAACCCAAACAGTTCATCTCCTTTACTCCAAAAAATACAGGGGTTGGAGTCTCTTAGAGAAAGACATGCTGCTTTCAAGGTGAAGAAGAATCCATAAGACTTGGCAAGGCAGAGGTGGTATCTCCCCTGCATCTTGCCCAGGCTGCTGGGCCAGGTTCGTCCACCACCCCGTAGGCACTCAGATGCCTTGGTGCCCAGGAAGCAATCAGTGTGCAGGTGAGGAGGACAAGGTTACGTGTCTTCAAGCAAGATACTGCTGATTCAGCCCTGAGGCCAGCTCCTCCCAAAGAACCTTGGCCCTGTACTGTGGTCCTCTGCTACCTCTGTCCTGTCCTGACACAGCTCTGAGGGTGCACTTGAATATTGCTGTTTGTTCGGTTTTCTTCCACTAGGTCTTTTAGTTTGTTTTTTTTCTTTTTTTTTTTCAGCAAAGCAACCAGCGTGGGTGTAATAAAGAGAATTAGTTGCAAACTGACAGAAGCTGGGAATACCATGAGGATAAAAAAGGTGAGGTATATGGAAAAAAGCAATAAAGGCCCTTAATTACAGGTCTGGCCAGGAGCAGCTCCTATTATTAAGGTTGTCAACACTTCCCTTTTTAAGACCCTATTTTCACTTGCTTATAACTTTGTCAAAGTTCCACCATTGGAGCAGAAATTTTCCACAGAGAGCGATTACCTCAGCTTGAACTGGGCACAATTATTTAGTGCGTTTTGAAAATGTTAGCCCACCACAGGTTTCCCAGGCTGAAGGGCATACATATAGCCCCGGGGATGAAAACTGTGGATCTTCTGGGCTTTCAAGCAAGGGGCTTGGTCTTGGGCAGGATGTCAGTTTTTGTGTCATGGAGGCTGTGTTGTGCCAGCTCCATGAAACATCACTGCTCTTACCCACTGGTATGGACAAATTGCATGGTTTTGTTAAAGGAGGGAGGAAGACTTGTCACAGCTTCACAACTTTTTCAGCCTCTGCTAACCTGCCTAGCCCTCCCTTGGCTTCTGAGGCTGGTGTGATGGTGTATGGGCTTTTCCACAGAGGAGCAGGGCTGAAGAAAACTGGGAGGGCTTTCCCTTCTAGGACTGCATCCCATTGCTCTGCATCAGACACTGGGCTGAATACTCAATGTTTCCCTCTGCCCTGTGCTCCTGGCCACTTCTCTTTTGGCTTCTGGGAAACCCGGTAGAGGAAAGCCCCTGATTTCAATAGGGAAGGGATGAAACTCAAAGGCAAGGGATCAAAAACCTCAGGAAAGGCAAATGAAACTGGGAGGCAGATGAGACCAGGAGCTGAAGGAAGATGCCAGGGCTGCTTGGGCAAGGGGCTACTGCCTGGAAACTTCTGGAGCGGTCTGGGCTGGCTCAGCAGGAGAACTGGGATCAGAAAGCAGGGCTAGCCAGGGCAGTGAGATGGGGAATGAGAGGAGAGGAATGGTGATCAGAGATGGGAAATGCGAAGAGCAGAGAAGCAGTGATCAGCAGTGGGGTGGGCAGGGGGACAGGAGAGAGGCAGGCAGTGCTCAAAACATTTGAATGGGGAGTTGGAGATTCTGGTGACGGATAGGCGTTGGGGATGGAAAGGAGCTGCCACTGACCAACTGCCCAAGGAGGCTTGGACTGGTAACAGGGAGCAGCTTTTGTGGAGGGGGACAGCATGTGGTGGGAAAGCTGGGGTTGACTGGCCAAGAAAACACAGCTGAGCCAGACTGGTATGGGCAGGAGACTGGTTCCAGGGGTGTGGTGGAGAAGAGAGAGGGAAGGTCAGGTGAGGTGGACCTGGGAGGGAGCAATGGCTAGGCCCAGAGCCCAGGGCTTAGTGACAAGCCTGAAGAAGGCATGCCAAAAGTGGGAAAGCTTGGAGAAGACAAAGGGAGCAGAGAGAACAGCCGTATCAGCTTGTGTTTCTGGGACCACAGATTTCTGCACTGCCTGAACAAGAGTCTTCTCCCAAGTCTTCCTCCCTAGCCTTACTGCTCCTGTGCTGTTACCCGACAGCACGTCTCACCTTTCACCGGCTCTGCTCCTCTCTAAGGATAACAGGCTATTGCTGCTATCTATTATATCAGAATACACATTCCTCATCACTGAGAAATGGCAGTACCAAGGCTGACTGTACAGCTGCCCTTCAATGTCCTCATGCATATGAATTACAGTTGACTCTTTAATTATGTGGCTGCAAATTTATTTTCCACAGGACACCTGCAGCACACAGGTTGGGTGGTGTTCTTGATGAGTCTGGGCTGTGTCATGAAGAAGGCTTTTTGCAGGGACTCAGCATCATCTCTCTCTCTTTTTTTTTTTTTTTTTTTTTCCCCCAAAGTGTGAAGAAAAAGGAGGGACTCAGTGCTGAGACAGTTGAGTGTTGGCCTGGATCCCTGCCCTGGATTTCCTACCTAATGCTGAGCAGTCACTCACAGTACCCTTTTCAGAGGTAGCTATTAGCTATGTTTATTTATTTTGGTGTTTTCTTTGTTTTCAGCCTTGTGCAGTCCTGTGATCCTGATGTCTCATTTGCAGGAGTATTTATTGCTCCCTGCTGCATGTGAATGGGGACTTGCACTTGACTGTAGAAAGGGCTTTAAAAAGCAGAGTGCTCTGGCAAAGTGCTCAGACCAGCTTGAAGGCTGCATTGACCTTCCGAGGAATGCTGGGTCTTCTCTAAAATGCTACTCTCTTGCTTGCTATGAGTACTCAAAAGGCAAATGTATTATTATTTCGAAAGTACTGAGAAACTAGAGTGTGTGTCCTGTAAAAAAGACTCTGCGAACATTACTCATTGTTTTTTTGAGTGGGGGCTGCATGTTCTGAATAAACGGTGAGTAAATGCTTTGAACAGTTCTGCTCTGTTGGATGTGTCAAGCCACAAGTACCTGTGTCCTCAGGAACCTCTGCTCTTGAATTGCAGGTGGAAATGCGTTTGTTCTCACTTCTCATTTTTTCTCGCTTTCACAGGCCTTGCAGAAGTAGAACTTCAGCACGGAGCCAAAGTTTTCTCTGCTCTCTCCCTGATTCCTCATGCTCTCCTAGCACAGGCACTTCTCTCGGTGAAGAAGTGGCTTTGGTCCTCAAAACAGCACATTCCTCTCCAGATAGTGGGTGAAGGGGGATTCCACTCACTGCAGATAAAGCAGAGCTGTCAGATGCAACCTGGCAGTTCTCTGAGGTCTGCTGGGTCACTGGAGCTCAGCTTTCCCATGAGTTTTACTAGGTGCTATGAACATAATATACGGTGACTCTGGAAGGCCACCCAGCAGTGACACTGAGAATAAAGAGGGCAACTGTAGCCCTTCTTTTCATTTGCTATGCAAAGGATGACATGGGTGCCCAGTGAGGTATGGGTCCTTGGATACACCAGCTCAAAAGACTCAGCTCAAGACATTGCCATGGGTTTCCTCCACAGTGCTGCAGTGTGAGCGCTGGGGACTGCCCAAGGACCTTCCCACGTGAACAGGACATCAGCCAAAGGGCCTACAAGGAGAGCCTCCCCCTGTAGTCCATCTTCTGCTTTGTCTGCCTTCAGCAGCAGCACTCCATGGATCATCTAGGGATGCTTTGGTCATGGCTGAAGCTTGTGAAAAGGTATCCCAGGTATCCCAGGTACAGGTCCCCCAGTCACTGAGCTAAGGGGTTTGGCTGTAGCCTCAACTCCCTTCCGTGTTCTACACTCAAACATCTTTCCCAGGCAAACCAGGGAGAAGGGATGAGGTGAAGCCTCCTGGGGGCCCATCCCGCTATGGAGTTACAAGCATGTCTGCGGCTCACTGCTGGATCTGGGAGGTTAGACAGCCTTCTAGCTCTTGTTGTTTAAACAAAGTCTTTGTGTGCCTCTGTGTTGTATTCTGATGCCTGATATAGGGCTAGACCTCAGGAGATGTTCATTTTTGAAGAGGTGCACAGAGAGGAAAAGATGCTTTTGTGTACTGCTGCACACCAGTTTGGTAGCTGGAGAGGAATGGAGATGATCCAGCACAGATTGTGAGTGTGGATCCTGCCTGTCCCTCAAATTTCTTCATTTTCCTTTGAAACCCCTCTCTAGTTGGGGTCCTGATGCTTGTGTGACATAGAACACCTACCTCTTTTAGATGCTGGGGCAGGAGTTACCACTGGAGCACTGACAGTCCTGACGGAGACAGGGCCCCCGCGGTACTGGCTGTCACACACGTAGCCAAAACCAGCAGCCCCTGGCCAGGCTCCCTAATATAAATCACTCCATAAGAAGTGGTGTAACTAGGCAATGCTTAGAGAGAAGAAGGTGGGTGTTATTAGATCACATGGTTAGCCAGGCTAACAGCACTAAAAGCTTGATTACAATTCAATTAAGGGAATGTTTCTAATTAAAGAGTTTTTATTTTAAGTCCTAAATGATTAAAATAAAGGTAAGTGAAGTGTCCGTACACACATTTCGATTTCATCCCCAAGAGCTGTGTCTATGTTTGGGATTTCTTCATATTCCCTCCCGCTACCTCAGCCAGCAACAAGAAGAGAGAGCGTTGGTGTGGCCACCACACCCCAGACCCTGCATCCACCTGCCAGGCACCATCACCCCAATACTCTGATCCCACCAGCCATGCTGAGAGCTGCCTCCCCTGGGATCTGATTCAGATCTCTCCTTCCAGGAGCCCTTTCTGTCAGAGCCCACCTCATTCAGTGCCTGTACAGGACTGTCACTCGCAGCAAAGCCCTGAGCAGTGCCGAGCTCTGCTAAATTCCCTCTTGGCTGATGTGCACTCACCAGGGTAGGAGGGCAAGCCCTTGGCTGGATTTGACAGCTGCTGCTTACTTTTTTACCTACCTTCCCACCTGTTTGCTGTTACGTAAGCAGTGAAACTACAGAGGTTCAATGGAGCATGTGTGAAGAAATGTCATTACTACAAAATACTCCATTAAATTTTAACTTCTCGGAGTGGAGACAAAGTTCTGTGATAAAACTGGCCCGGCACTGAGAAAGGGAAACAATGGTCGTTTCCAAAGGCTTACATAAAACAGGAACTACTCCTAGATCTCAATGGCCCATCCACTTGGTGTAAGTGCTGACTGCCAGTGGGATTCAGAGTGTTGTGACCCACCATCTTGGTATGACGTGAAGAAAGGACTACTTTATACACTACACAGTACCAGCAGGGCTGCAACTTGGGCCTCCTGGTGTGAGCAGCCCATGCTTAGGTTGTGTATTTGGAAGTTGACATGGGGGTTCCAGCACAGACACACCCATGGGCTGGCCTGGTATGGGGGCTCTTGAATTCTCCCCTGTCACGCTTATCTCTTCCACCTTTAACCCAACTGCAGGAACTGCAGTTCTTGGCTTTGGGATGACTGTGCTGAAGCAGCTCCTCTCTAATGAGGCATCTTGGTGCCTGCGAAGCTTGGCAATGTCTGACTCTCGCTTCACAGGACCTACTGCTGTTCCCTTCCCTCACTCTCTACGCTAGCCTCCAGCCTACCCCTGCACTTACAGAATCACAGAGTCACAAAATGGCAGGGGCTGGAAGGGATCTCTGGATATCATCTAGTCCAACACCTAGGCTAAAGAAGGTTCACCCAGAGCAGATCGCACAGAATTGTGTCCAGATGGGTTTTGAACATCTCCAGAGAATGAGACTCCACAACTACACGACAACCAGCAACATCCACTCCTGCTCTCAAAGCTCACAACAGCACCTCAGTCCTCCTTTGCCCATCCAGCCCCAACCTCCCACATCCCAGGAGCCCCCAAACGCTTCCCCAGCCTGGGCTCCATTCCCATGCTCCGACGCAAGTCTGATACACACTGGCTGCCACACTCAACCCAACTCTGCAGTCCCTTTCTGAGCTGCTCTGGGGCTCACTGTGGCGCACGGTGGCCACTTGGCCCCCAAACACACTGGGGGCTGGAAGGTACCCCTGGCTTTGCGCCTGTCTGCTGGTGGATGCCCTGTGGACCTGCCTGTCCACGTTAAGATTTATGTGACCACACAGACATTTGCATGGGTTTGCAGGTGTTTCACCCAAGGGGTGCTCCCTACTCCTGAGGGGTGCAGGCTGAAGAGGCCTGACTTTTTCTGTGGGCTTGGGGTGACTCTGATGTATCACGGACCTTCCTGCTGGATCTCTGCTCGGCATCTGCTGCCATCACAATGGAACTCAGCACCTAGCCCTTGTATGAGGATCCCCAAGTGAGGCCAAAGGCCGATGACCCTGCTGTGGTGGCAATGGTGTCATATTGGAGTTGCTCACCATCATAGTCGGGTGCCTCGGGTGGGTTATTGCCCCACTCCTCCCTACTGAGGAGAAATCTTCAGCGGAGAGCCCGCCGGCCGCCGAGGGGAAACGTCCCCCAAAACCCACCCCGTGTGTAGGGGGCAGGCCTCACCCTCGGCAGGGCCGAGGAGCGGGCGGGCAACGACAACGGCGGCGGGCGGTTGCGCCTTTAACGGCGGGCGGAGGAGAAGGAGGAGGAGGAGGAGGGCCGGGGCTGCGCTGGGTGACATCAGTGGGTTTGGCTCCGGGGCTCAATGGAAACTGGGTGAGCGCCGGGCTGTGCCGAACACACGCCGGCTGGAGGGGACGGCGAGCGGGCGGGAGGCGGCAGGCAGCGCCGCGCCGCGCCGAG
>VWZK01005739.1:550344-571631 GCA_013396935.1 Baryphthengus martii | reverse complement strand
TTTTTTTTTTCCCGAGGTTGTGTAGTATATTGTGGGTGTCTGTGTAAAGCTGGATATTCACGTATGCAAACGTTCATGCAGAGTGCACGCTCGCTTTGAGGTTGTATGTGTGNGGAGGGGTTCGATGCTTTGCATTTCAATCAAATCGTAAATTTTCCTCTTTTCCCTTCCCGTTTCTAAGCCGGTTCATATCACTGTTTTGCCACCCTCTTCCTTTATTCCCTTCGCGCACACGCACGCACACACACACACACGCACAAAAAGCCGTGTAAAGCCTTCATGGTTTATGGGCACAGCAGCCTCCGCNGGGTTAAGCCTGCTGGGAGAGGGGGGGGAGGGAGGGCTTTTTAAATTTTACACATAAATAATATAGAGCAAGTAGTATAAATTTCCTATATAATAATATATAGTATAGTAATTTCCTGTATAATACCAGTTCTATGTGTAAAATTTTCTTTCTTCTTCGTGTAATAGTAGACCTGAAGATCAGATGATAAGGGCGGAAGCTGTAGATGGTGGGAGTATGTGTGTGAAGTAGAAAGCAAATGTGGTAGATGTTTGAACTCCCGGAGGAGTTGTTGGGGGTTGAGACGTGTGTGTCATGCCCCCTGCCCATGAATCCAGGCTGTTGCTCTCTGGCTCTCCTCCACCCAGGTTTTCTGGGCACACTTGCGCGCGTGTGTTGGGGGGGAGATAAGGCAAAATGACAGCTGTGCGAGACCATGATTTTTCACTCCATTATCCTGCTTCCCGCTTCCACCCCCTCACCCCAGAGCATTTTTTAGATTCCCCTTTGGAGCCTGTTGCTTAATCAGCTAGAAGGGCTGCTGCCTCGTTGTTCAAGGAAACCCTTCTCAACCTGCCTCCTTCCAGTCCTAGAAGGGTGGGACCATATTTAGGCTTGGGATTGTAGCCTTGCAGAGAAGTGCGTGCTGTGCCCTGGTGTGGAGGGGACCCTGCTGGGACCAATTGCCCAGCCTCAGCAGCTTGCTGGGCTGTACTTGCCCCAGCTGGGAGTTGGGCTCAAGCGGAAGCGCTCAAGGTTCTCAGGCCTGGGCAAACATGGCCATGAAGGAAGGAGGTTCGAGTGCTGTCTTCTTGACAGTGGTGTGACGGGTTCCCAGGGACACAGACCTTTGATCGTTTATTGGAGTAGGAGTGTAAGCAAGTCAGATGTATGTTAATGTAGTTATACAGAACAGCAGGCAGCGGATAAAAATCATGTCTGTTTGCTGCGCCCTCACCCAGGTACGCTTGCCTCCTGGTTCGGTTCCCAAGGCTCTGCCTACATTCCTTCTAGTAAGAAAGTCAGAAATAGCCACAGGGTTTTGTAGACTTTAGACATACAGAAACCCACACGCATAAGTAAATACTAGGTGAGGGGACTCCACCTCTAAATGTTTAGTGTGTGGTTTCTGGTGACTGGAGCTCTGCTTTCAGGGTTCACAGTGTCCCCTGAATGTCTTGATAGGATTATTTCCCTGTACGTCTCCGCAGCCCGTCCATTCCTCTTTCTGTAATCCCATCTCCTGGGGCAGGAGAAGCAGCTCTGGGTTTATAGTATGCTCAGAATCCTGTAGCTGAGATTATTTTTTTTTGTGCTTATGTCTCACAAAGCCATTCCTCCTTTCTTCCCTTCGCTGATGCTTCCTTCCCACTGAGCTCCAGCAAGGGAAAGTTCCTCTCACCTACTTGTGAAAACATGAATCATTCCTCACCTTTCCTGTCCCCGACAGGCTCTGTGTCTGCATTTTGTACGCTAATAACGTGGCATTGCATAAATCAGGAGTGTGGCAGATCCCTCTAAAAGGAGACACGTTGGCTGTCTTGGGAAGAGCTGCGGTTCCTAGAATTAGGTGGTGGCCATAGAAGGGGCAAGGGAAAGTGGGCTGTTAATGGGGGAACTGCTGGATCTGTGGCCAAGGTGCTTGCAGCAGAAGTTGAGGTTGGCAGGGAGGAAAAACTCTGTGGTCATGGCCCTTCCACCTTGTTGGTTTTCTGTGGAAGGTGAGCAGGCTAAGCCTGGACGTGTTGATGGGGTATAGCAGGTCAAAGGGTTAGCTAATCACCTCAGGTAAAGGGATGAGGAAAGGCCTGAGCTGCTAAAAACAAACAGCTGGCACACCTAGGTAGGCAACAGAGGCGGAGAGGCTCAGGTAGACCAAAGGAGGCGGTGATCCCATCAACAGGAGTGAGTGGAGATAAAGGAGTGGCATTCCTAGTCAGTGAATGCCTTGCAGGGTTCAGTTCTGTGAGGTATCTCCTCCCTGTCTCCTGTGTTGGCCCCCGACTAGGGGCGATGAGGCTTGCTTGCTTCTGGCAGTCTGTCTGTCTCTGGAAGCCTGTGGATGCTGTGCTTCACTGCCACTGAGGTGCCGCTCTAGTGTTGGCCCAGAGAGTGCTCTTTCTTACAGACGTTACTGTGCCTGTCCCTTATGGTGTATCATGAGGTTGCCGCTGTCCTAGTGCCCGGTCCTATAGGTTACAAGGAGCAGTATCATCTCTCTTCCTGATAGTGTGAAACCTTCTCTCTGAAACCTTCCTAGGAGGGATTTCCTGTCCTCTCCCTGCTTTTGTTCAGTCTCTGAATAAAATGGTGGGGAAGAGGTTCAATCCTACCTTCATTCCCATAATGGGAACATGGAAAACATCTCTTGAAAGGGTCATGTTCCCCCATTGTTTCTAGATCACACTGTCGCTGGACATCCAGGAGATCAGGAGAGGGGATAGAGGCCGTGTAGAAAGCGAAGTACTTCCAAGATTAAAAACTGTACCCAGCCTCTGGGAGAAGTGGAGAGACCTCTTCTGTAGTCTTACATGATTCACTTCCTGTTTGTGCTCTGACATTGCGCTTTCTGTGCTTCTTTTTTCAGCACGACCGAACCATGGAGCTTCGAGTGGGGAACAAATACCGGCTGGGCAGAAAGATTGGCAGTGGTTCGTTTGGAGACATTTACTTAGGTGAGTGTGAGTCTCTGTCCTTCCACCTGCAAGGTTTTTCTCAATCACATCATTGTTTTGGGGTTGTTTTCCTTGCCTGTTGATGTTTGTGGGTGCCATGTAAGGTTGGAGGTGGTAGAAAGAAAAAGAGCTTCAAGGAATACTGCTAGTTGCTGCCAGTCTGGTGGCAGAGGAAGTGGGATGAGCTCAGCTTTGCCTTGCAGATGTTGGAGACAGTGGTGCTTGATCAGACTGATTTAGATTTGGACTGTTCAGGGTGTATTTGTCATACACCCTACTGTAGCTCTCCTTGTCTTGAGCTTGTGTGTGCGTGTAGAAACTCTGCAAAGAGTGGGTGGTGGAAAGCGAGGAGATGGCTGTTCCTTCAGAGTAGAAGGAATAAAGTTTTGAGGAGATTGGTAGTGGAAGAAGTGATCTAGCACCTGTGAGAGAGGTCTGAGCCCAGGAGGTGTAAAACAGGTCAAAGGGACTGGCTTGATTACAGTCCTGAGGCCCAGATCTGTTAGATCTGTAATGGGATTTAGAGTTAATGTTTGGCCTGAGCTGAGCTGGGAGCTCAATGGACAGAGCCCATGAGATGCTGAGTTTCCTATTACCACAGCAGGTCACCTGGGGAGAAGCTCTTCCAAACCAGCACGCTGAGGTGTAGATATGTTCCCCGATGCTTTACCTGCTGATGTTTTAATTGGCTCAAACCATGTGGGGCCAGAGTGGCAAGACTACCCAGTAGCCTGATCGATCCCTCTGTGAGAGCTGGTGTGGCTTTTCCTGTCATCAGGTTCTCGCCACTACCTGTTTAGCTGTAGGCCAGCAGAAGGATTACCCTCTCCCTTCTTGATGTTTGCACCCTTTGGGTACTTACAGGTGGTCCTCATCTGCTCCTTCACTATTGATTTGCTCAGTTGAGTTGTGTTTTGCTTCCCAGTACATCCAACACTCCTCGCTCTTGCTGCTCCTTCAGTTTTTTCCTGTTGGTCCATCTGCTGAGCAGCTTGGAGCCTACACAGCATTCCGGGTGTGGCATTTCTAGTGCCTGGCAGTCAAGGGCTACCCTTGAGTGATCTGTAACACGATGCCTCTGCATAGACTGCTTTGGGTCTCCTTGGTTTCCCCCATCACCAACACCGTATCGAGTTGCAGAGTTGGCCTTAGCCCACTGTCAGCTGTATTGTAGGTGATCTCTTCTAGGTTCTGTCACATCTTCCCATCCCTTCCCTGAGTGTCTTGCATCGACTACCTCTAGTTCAGATTACTTTTCCCTGTGTTTGTAAATCACGTTCTGTTTTCTACCTCTGGCTTTTATCTGCAGTTCGCTCTCACTCTATTATTCTCTCTTGATTGGTGTTGGCAGCCTCTCTTGATTAAGTATCCTGTGGGAATCATCAGTAACAGGCTTTGTTGCCACCTTTATCCAGAGCATGAACAAAGATGATAAATAAAGGATCTGTGATCCCAGTTCCACCATGTGCTGCCTTTACTGCAGCCTACTCCTGTATGTCCCTCTTCTGTGGCTCTCCAGCCAGTTAGTGTCTCGGGTGGCAGTGCTTTTATGATTTCCAGGAGCTAGGATTTGAGGGGTGATATCCCAGACGCAGCATTTTCCACCTATTCTAGGGCTTGAAACCGTCCAAACCCTCTCTAGGACAGTGTAAATTGTCAGGATCTTGCCAAATATCTGGAGTACATGCGGAGAAAAAAGAGAGGTACTGAATGGAAAGGCCTGCTACTATATTCCTCTGCACCACGTAACAGGTTGTCCACCTGTGCAAACTGGGCGTGGAAAGCAGTCTCTGGTGAAGGGGTTGTGCCCCTCCTTGCCTGTAACCAAACAACATGAGAGATAGAGGAAGCCTCAGTGCCCTAGTGTGGTGAACACACTTGCCTCTAGCTGCCAAGTTCAACCAAGTTGCTTGAATGCAGTATCAAAGCCCTTGTGATGTTCATTGAGGTGCAAGCCAGCGTGTTTTGAAGCAGTGATAGCGAGACTTCTTGGAGCCTGGGTGACTCCCCAGCCTGGAGGGACTGGGCATGTAGTCTCTCTGGTGGTGCGTCTGGAGGATGCTTCTGCTCATGCTATCCTCTCACAGTCTGCTCTGCAGACAGAGGGATTCATTCACAAAGAGTTCTCTCCTGCACTGGATTCACCTCACTGTTCTCTCCCTTGATAATGGTGTGGAGATGGAGCAGAGAGAGACAAGGCTTGTCTGTCTCCAAAGGCAAGCCTGGGCTATACGATTTATGCCTGTCTTCTCTTTCAGGATATTAGTACCTTCACCTGCTCTGTAACCAGTGGGTACTGCGTGCTGTCCAATTTGGAATTTGTTTTTGGGTTTTCCTGTCAGAAGGAAACTTGAATTTCTACATGGGCAAACACAAAGGATGGACTCCTGTTAATCCTCACCTAGGGCTTAATGCACAATGCCTTATTTCTGTGCTGTGCCTTGGGGATAGATGAACTGGGAGGGGGGAGGAATATTCTCCTTGCGTTGGCTTGAGAGAGTGGGAAATGAGATGAGGCTTCCCATGGACATTGGCTAGCCTGTTTGCCTCTAAAAATGCTCACTCCGAAGAGTAAAACCCAGTTGGCAGAGGAATTGCTGAGATCTTTGGGCTGTTGGAGGAGAGGTGCTTTGTCAGAGATGTTGGCCAAGAGGCAGGGCAGGGTTGCTGGATGTAGGAATCGTTGGGGTCCAGGTGCACTGGAGGGCACGTTGGCAGTGGAGAGGAGCTGGGGATAGTGGGGCAGACAAAGCATGCTGGGACCTGCGCTGACTGGGGACAGTTCCTGGTCGAAGGCTCCTCCCTTGCTGGGAGGGGAGTGCCTTCCCTTTGTTTCCTGGCCTGTTAACTCTGTCTCGCTCTATCTGACTTCTTCCATCTGTTCCCAGCCCTCCATTCTTCCCATGCCAAGCGGGCGAGAGGGGAGCAGGCAGTGGGGAGAGTGGGGGAACGTGCCCGTTGGCTTGCCTGATGCGCAGGGAGGGCGGTGTTTATTATATCAGACATGCAGCAAAGCTTTCGCTCGGAAAAGATCCTGTTTAGCCGGTGACATCCTCTGTCCCCGGGGCCCCGTTTCAAACAGCTCGTGATGAATGAGTTGAATTTGTGCAGCCCCCACAGCGGAGCGAGACTGGGGGTGGATGTTAGGAATTATCCCCAATCCTACATAGATCTCTCGAGTGGCTGAAACTAGGCAGGCTCTGCTGCGTTTGTCTGAAAGGAGAGGGAGCAGGGAACTGTTGCTTTTGTACTTGTGTCTTTAAAAAAGATGGTGGTTAAAGCGTGGAACAAAGGATCAGAGAAACTTCTGCCCTTGAATTCCTTCCTTCCTTGTGGTGGTCTCAGTCTGGGTAAATCTCGAGCCAAAAAAAAAGCCGCCCCCCTCTAGGGTGGGCAACCTGAAGACATGGGGGTTTGGGGAGGGGTCGAGCCTAAAATGTTCAGTCGGTGACTCCCTCAGCAAAGAATAGCTCCTCATTAGGTCCTATTGGTCGTACTTTTGCTGTTCCAAGCCACAGGGTTGTTTCATCTTTTTTTTTCTGAGATCAACACCTATGTTTGGGCTGTGGAGAGTGTGGGGCTGAAGGCTGTGCTGATCATTTGAAAGGCACAATTTTCTTGATGCTTGCTCCCCTTTTTCCTGCTTTACATGCTCACAAGTAACACTCCCAAACTGCAAACAACTTAGTAGATGGATGCGTCATCATCTTCCTAAATGCACAGGGTAATGTGAAGATGAGCACTCGTTCATCTTTTCACTGTTCAACTTCGGGGAGTAGTGTTTATTCCAAATGCTAATGCTTCTGCCACCAAAAGTCAACAAGACTTATCATGGCATGTGTGTCAGCAGATGGACTAGGACAGGGAAAAATTCCCCCAGGGAATAGGCAAGGGAGCTGCTGCAGAGCTTTTGGAGGAAAGTCTTCATAAAGGCTGGGACAAGAGAGAAGGGAAGGAAGTGCTTTTGTCTATTTGTATGTCCTGGATGTTTCCATGCTGAGTAAAAGCGAGTGATTGAACTCTGATTTAAAGGTAGATATTAGTCCAAGGCCATGTTCTTACTGTGATCTGAGGCCTTTTTCCTGCTCTTTTCCTCCTTGCACTCCTGATGCTTGTAAAAAAGGGTCCTTGTAGTGGAGTGAAGGGAATGTATAGACTTGCTGTGTTGGCTAGCAGTTTTTAAGTGGAAACCATCATCTTTCCAGAAGTAACCATTGGACAAATGGCTCTGGCTCTCAGGATGGATTTTCCCCTTTTCCTTCTCCTGACTCTTGAGTAAAAACCCTTATTAAATTCAGCCCATTGCTCCTCCTTCCCCTCCCTTAGAGCACCCTAAATAATTCCTCTCCCTCCTTAGTGTTTACAGCCTTCAAATATTTGCAGACTGTTGTCATGTCCCATTCTTCCTCCCCACCCTTCTTAGTTGTATCTCTTGTCTATGTTACATATTTAGCTCTTTTAATCTTCCTTAGTAAATCAATCCCTCTAGGCCCCAATCGTTTTTGTTCCTCTCTTATAAATTCCTAGCAGCTTGTCTGTCTCGACCTGGCGCTGTAGTATCTAGATGACGTCTTTTTCCTAGCAGGCAGCTCTTGGCTAACTTTGTGTACAAGCCAGAACTCTTCAGCAGGAGGTGGATCTGTTTAGGGTCTAGGGGGAGAAGGGGTCCAGTTGTGTGAACGTTTCCTTTTTCTCTCTGGTCCGTGGCTCTGTTTGTGGTGTGTGAAAGAGGGTGGATGGAGAAATCTCTCTGCAGCTGTCCTTATGAACTCTGAAAGTCTTATCACAGGGATCAGGAGGCACAAATTAACCAGACCTACCAAAACTAGCTGTGGGATATCTACAAAACACCACCTTTGACTCCAGCTCATGCTTGGCCTGCATGTTCTGGAGTGGTTTATTTTATGACAGCGTTCAGAAGCTGCTCCTGATCAGAGCTGCTCTCTGGTTTGTGTTTGAGTGCAAATTCTAATAGTTCCGGTTATGAGGGAGGACTTGTCTGTGTGAGGCAGGCATAGGAGCAGGGGAGAGAGAAACAAGTCTTGAGTGTCATTCCCGTGACCTGTGTACAGATCTTAATTCTTTCCATTTTAGGATAATGTGAAACATCTGGAATCCTCTCAGCTAGTTCAAGAGAAAGATCAGCCTGTTCCTCCTTTGAACAGTGCACTTTGGGACCAGAACTCTGGCTTTCGTGGCTGGCAGCTCAGTTCCTTTCAGAAAGAAGTGCGTAGGGTGGTGGTTTTGTGTCTTTGCAAACTATCCAGCAATACCTTCAACAAAGATGTCTGAGTAGCTTAATTCAGTACCGGATTCAGTTTATTTCTTCATGCTTCTAATTTAGGATATAGCAAATGTTTCTGTGTTGGCAAAAGATAAAGGTATTATTAAAGCCCTCAGGAGAGGGAGAAGCTGGAGATTTGAGAATTGTGCCCATTGAGCAGGTCAGGGCTGTGGAGAAACCAGAGATAGCTGGGAATGTTTGCAAGGTCTTCCCCTGAACTAATTGGCTCTGTTGAAACGATGTACCTGAGGTAATCAATAATATTGCTTGGGAAGAGGTACAACGCATCACTGTCTGTGGAGCTGGCTTGGGTTCAGGGGCTAGGTATATGATCAGGGACAGCTAAAGCTTCCGCTCAGTTTAGGTACTACTGATACAGATGAACCTCCCAAACTTTGGCACTTTTTGAGGTTACAAGGCAGTTAATACATTTTAGGACTGTTATTCTAGCCTGGCTGTGGGATCAGAGCTGGTTTCCTATTCGTATGACTTCCTCTGGGCTTGCTTTTGCAAATAGTGCTGGAAACCTCATATGAAGTTGAAGTAGCTGAATCTCATTTTTTGTCACAGAGAATAAATTTCAGGGTAAATCTGAAGGTTTTGGCATCTGTATGGGCCTTGGTAAAAGCGTTTAGCTTCAGTGGGAGCTTACACAATCTTCATTTCACCCTCATTTCTATGTAGGAGCCAATATTGCGACTGGTGAAGAGGTGGCCATCAAACTGGAATGTGTCAAAACCAAGCATCCCCAGCTCCACATTGAAAGCAAGTTCTACAAGATGATGCAGGGAGGAGGTGAGATGGGAAGGAAGGGATGGGGCCGGGGGAGTGGTTGCAGGAAGAAATTATTCTGGAGGGCCTTAGAAAGGAAATGATTTGGTGCTACATATGATCTTCTCAGTGGGGGATGCAGCAGTTTTCCTCTGTTCTGTGGGCTTAATCTTTCTCTTTTCCCCAGTGGGTATCCCCTCCATTAAGTGGTGTGGAGCAGAGGGGGACTATAATGTGATGGTGATGGAGCTCTTGGGGCCCAGCTTGGAAGATCTCTTCAACTTCTGTTCCCGCAAATTTAGTCTCAAGACAGTTCTGCTCCTGGCAGACCAGATGGTGAGTTTCCTCTGAAGCATTTGTGCCTACTCTCCTTTTCCGTGCTTTTTTTTTTTTAATCCCCCTCCCATCCACTCTGCTCAAGAACTGCTATATACCAGGCTTTTTACATTTAGAAGCAAGTGGCTGCCAGGTTTCTATTTCTTGATGAAGCTGGAGGCCTGGAACCTAGGCACTGTTGGATTTTCTTGATCTCTATCCCTCCTTCTTTCCCCTGCTGCTCACCCTACATGAGCATTGTGTGCATAGATGCTTTTGCCTGTGTGATGAAAGACCGGTGTTGCTACTTGTGTCAACTCAACTGCCTGTGCCCTGGGTTTTAAGACCCTTAGCTGTTCTGGACCCTCTCCATTCCCAGGCTACCTAAGTTGAAAAGCTGACTGATGTCAATACTGAAGCTCAAAGTTTTAGTTCATATGAACTTGCTTCCCATCCTGCTTTGTGGTGCTAATGGTGACTTCCCCAGATGGAGGACTGGGCTGGTGTGCAGTTGAATTCCATCTCCTCTTTCCATCTCCAGATCCTTCTGCCTCTGGAGGGTGTATTTTCTCTTGGCTGTTGTCTCTGATATTCTCTGCAAAGTGTCCTTTTCCCTGCTCTGACAGGCCAGTGTCCTGGACAGGGTTCTTTTTTTTTTTTTTTTTAACAGATGTATTTATGATAAGTTACCTTCTTGCTTGTTTCACTGTTTATTTATTTACTTCCTCCAGATCAGCCGTATTGAGTACATTCATTCCAAGAACTTCATCCACCGGGATGTGAAGCCAGACAACTTCCTTATGGGCCTCGGCAAGAAAGGCAACCTAGTATACATCATTGATTTTGGTTTGGCCAAGAAGTACCGAGACGCCCGGACCCACCAGCACATCCCTTACCGGGAAAACAAGAACCTGACTGGCACAGCCCGTTATGCCTCTATAAACACCCACCTGGGAATCGGTGAGCCTGCTGTTGCCCCTCGGTGGGGCTTTCCTGGGGAGGTAGCATGTCCCCAGAAGGATGGGGTTGGGTTCTGTGCCTGGCTCCACTGCTGAGCTGTGTCGAGATGGCGGCTAAATACCTTAACTGTTCGGTCTGTGTTACCTCGCCTGCCTCTTGTGGCACTTAGAGCTTCTGAATTGTCTAGTGGTACAAGTTTGTGCGCTGCTTAGTGCTTTGGGGCCCTTTTTCAGCAGCAAGTGACCTCCCTGACTTTACTGCCTTGCGCAGTTTTTGCAGGCTGATTAGATGTGTAAAGGAGACATTCACAGGCGCCGAGCCTTTAGAGATGTGTGCAACCGAAACCTCTCATGTGGACTCCTGAGTGCCTTCATCAGTGGTTGTTCGCTAGCTGTCAGAGCTGGAGGATAAAGGCCCATTGTAGTATGGTGATTCTCCTGTTCTTCACCACTGAGGACAGGGACAGTCATGCTGGAAATATACACGAAACTGAAATTTTGGGGTGTCTTCCTACAGCCTGGACATCCAGGCAGATTCTGTGATTGAGGATTGGCTGTCATGGGCCTGCAAAAGATATGTGTGTCTGTGAACCACGCTGCCCTGTTCACCATTGAGAGAGATTGAGGTGGCGTTAGGGAGGTAGGGCTCTGCCCTTAGCGTCTATGGCTAGTACTGTGGGGGTAAAACTAGGCTGGGAAAGAGTGATGAGAGTTCAGCCAGGTCTTATTCTGGTGATGGCTGTCATCTCAGGTTTTGTAAAACCACCGTGCTTTAACCTGGGAAGGAGCCCCAGATGCACAATGCTTGGTTGCTGTGAGGAACAGAGGTGAAAACCTCTTGCAATTTTCTGTTTTGTTCTTGAGTTGCTTTTTTCTGATGTGTGACCTTTTTCCCTTGCTTGGGCTAAACTTTGTCCACAGTGCAAGAGTTCCTTAGTTACCGTAGGGTCCGTTCTGAGCAGGATGACTCAGTTCTGCTGCTGGTTGTCAAATCCAGAGAGCAGAAACAGTGAAGCTGCCCTGCCTGTGTACCCACGAATGTCGCTCCTGTGCTCACAGCTCGATCTGTATCTCTGGAAGACCTTATTCTGAAATTTGGTCTGAATACGTTTTTGATCTGAATAAGCTGGGAATCTGAAAATCAGAGCAAATAGCTCAAACTCTTTAATTTCCACAGGACTTCATGTCCTCATTCTTCCTAGGGAAAGCTTCCCATTCCTCCCCTTTTGCAGGTGGTTTCTCAGAAATCTGGAGTCAAGATTTGACCTCAGAAAATAAAGCAGTTTCCCACTGCCTTCCTTGCTTAATACTGTATAATGGTAAACAAAATACTTTATTTATATAAAAGTGGGGAGCGTTGTGTGTTGAGAGTGGGTTGTGGTGATCTGACCTCTTTCACTTAGTAAAAATAGTTCTTGTAGAACTTTCTGAGTTGGTCTTCTGTACTTTGACTTGACCTGCTTATATATAACTGACTCTCCATTGAATTCTCAGTCAAGATTTCCGCAGCCATGGTAGCTGCCACAAGAAGACATGCAGAAAATAATTCTCACTACTATGTCTGTTGATTCTTTTGTGTGTGCCTGCCTTGTCTGAACTGATCACGAGAGGCTAAATGTCTGGTTGTAAGGCTGGTTTTTATTTTGAAGGACTGTTATTCATCCCACTCCAACTTAGCCCTGTACTACTGGTGCTTGGCTTGCGAATTGGGATGAACAAACAATGTCTGAACACTAATCCAGAGGCAAATTGCATATGCCATCAGTCTGAGCGCAGCCGCTGTTCACTTCATGCCCTTTGCTTCAGGAAAGTCTGGGTGTGAGTTACTCTGTGCAACAGGTCTCGGGTGTATTATCTCCACGTTGCAGATAGTTCCCCTGAACGGCGTAAAGGTTACGTGACTTGCCCAGAGGAAAGGGGATGGGGGTGTTGGGGTTGCAGCTGGAGTTCCTGTTTCTCAAGATCTTGCCACAGAGTGTGACAGACACGTTTGTGAGTTAGCAGCATTGCCATGGCAACTGTCACTGAATTTTTTTGAAATTTTTTTTTCCCGACTTTTCAGAGACTAAATTCTCGATCTTCATGTTTCATTGAAGTGGTTTAGGGAGAGGGAAGGAACCAGGTGCCGGGGTATTCGTGTGACGGGAATAGCAAATGAATAAATGCCTTTATTTGAATGTGCAAGCTAAGGGTTGGGCATTCCGATGTCTGGAGGAAACACATTCTTTTCCTAGTGACCGGGTGAAAAAGTAGGAGGCGAGATCAGGGAGGGTTTCCACAGCTGGAGACTTGCTGTTGGGGGAGTCATTGGTCTGTGCAGACTTTGGTTCACGCATTCCAGTCAATTTTCACATGCTCTGGGGATGAGAGTCTCTTGCACCCTCTGGAGCTTCTAAAGTCTGAAATAGATGCCCAGGGGTGCCCAGGAGACAGTCTTGGAGCGAGCCTGGTGAGCTCTGTTTGGATGACAGGAGGCTGGAGGCAGGGTGCAGTTCCTCCCCAAACACATGTCCTAGATAGCATTAGTGTAGACTGTGCAGAGCATAAAATTCTTCTGCTCATCCTGTCCTCTTTCACCCATTCCAGATTCTTGTGTGATTTTTGTGTGATTTTTTTTTATTTTTTTATTTGGTTTGTTTGTTTGGTTTTTTTTAAGGCTGTTGCTGTGCAATGAGGAGAGAAAGGGAAAGTGTAGTCCCAGCATGTCGAGATCTGACTACGTAGTCAGGAAAACTTTGCTTTGTTAAGACTGCTTGCAGCTGGGCTAGCCCCGGTGAAGACAACTGATTTCTAGGGAACAGCATTGCTTTGGATAGGGTTGGGTTGGGGGGAAGCTCCATCCTTGGGGACCAAGAGGAACTCTACCCTGCAAAGAAACAAGTTTTGTCACAGACCTGACGTCCAAGGCAACCAGTTCGTAGTCTCCTATCTTTGCCCAAGCATGTCTTCCCCAGGTAACTCACCATCCTGCTACTCACCTCTGATTCAGCTCCCTCTGAGGACCCTGCTTTGGGAAAGGACTGAGGGTGTGAGCTGTTTGGGAGCCTTTTTGGGAGTGGGAGGCAACTGGCACTGGATTGCTTGCAGAGTGGGTTGGGTTTGAGAGGTCCTGCTGGGTTGTGTGGGAAGGCGACCTCATGTTCTGTGTTGGAAGGGGTTTTGCGAGTGAGGGGGCAAAGGATGAGCGTGTTATAAAAGTAGCGGTCCCCCATCTATTGTAGGAGTGTTGAGAAGCTGAACTAAAATGGAGAGAGGAAGTGTGATGTTGTGTCACGGGTCATGACTGTAATCGTGCTTCTGGACTGACGTGTTCTGGGCGTGCAGTCACGTCACTTGTGTTTCTCTTCTCAAACTGTAAAGTGAGATCTTGTGCTTGCATCCCAGGCACACTGCGAGAGTTAGTCAATGATTGTCAAGCTTCTAAAAGTGGAAAGTAGTGATGTTAATGTTTCTTTGATGTGTAGAAATGAACTTTTTTTTTTCTAACTCATTAATTACTTCACTTTTTCTGTCTAATGTTATCTAGTGTCCTGTGGCTGTTGGTATATGAGGCCAGGCAAAGAAAAACACTAAAAAAAATTGAAAGTAGCTTGGGGATTTGTAATATTAAGTGAAGATGAAACAAAGAAATGGGTTGTAGAAACTGTTGCTCTTTACCATCATCCAAGGTTTAATTCAAAGTTGTCTAGTTAGATGAAAGATAGCTACAATGTTTTGAGGTAACTTGACAACTGTGACCCCATCACCTTGGTGTTTCAGGCTTTTCATGGCTTCGAATCTCACTGAGATTGTGGGTTACAATGACTGCATGTACCTGAGAGATGATGCTGAGGGATGTGACACACTCAGACATTTATCATTCAGCATTTTAATAGTTGGATGTCCTGCTTAGTTATTTTTCCTCAATCATATTGCTCTACGGAGGCATAGTTAAGGTGTGTTTGTGTGCATGTAATGGATACTAGTGAACTGCCTGGTTTGGTTTTGTAGCCCCTCTCCTCATCTCCGGTAAGGACATACAGCATCCCCCACTGATTTCACTCTCCCTAACTTCATATCTCTAATCCTGGCCTTCCCCAAATCACTGTGCTTAGACACACGTTAACAGAACATCTCCTGTTGTTCTGGATGGGGTAGGTGACTGTAAAAGCTGCTGTGCTTCACACAGAGATGTGTGATCCAGCCTACCTTAAGCAGTGTGGACTTCAAGCAAGATTTTGGGGGTGAAATCCCAATTTATTTCTGAATGGTTGATTTGTCTGTTCAGTGTGATTCTCTGATTCCTGCCCTGCCCTTCCCTGCTTCTCTGAGGGGCAGCCCCAATGCCACAGGCAGGAAACCCACAGTTGCAGACTTTAAAACTACAGCATGGATAAGGCAAGGGTTGGCTAATTGCAGGATTGAGGAGGTTACCTTAATCAGCTGTGCTTTCAGGCCCTGGATGTGATTTCTGACTCCCATTTCCACAGGCCGGCTGTCTCAAGATGTATGTCATTATCAAATATTGTTTAGTTTTATTTATTTGGTATGCATGGCGTGTAATCGCAGCCCTCTGAGAGCACACGTATCCCAGCCTTAGGCTAAATGCAAAACTGTGGGTTTCTCTTCCCTTCTCCTTTGTTGCATCTAAGCATCTCCCAGCCAGCCGTGTAGTTATCTTTGGCAGCCGCCTGATAAGATTAGGAAGTATTAGCCCCTTTTAAAGTGGGCAACATGAGGCAGTAAGTTAGCGAGGTCAAAAAATGCTGTTATTTCTGCATGCTCCAAGTAAGACACTTCGGGGATCTGCTTTCTCCTCTACTACTGTCTTGGAACATGGTGCCTTTATGGCATTTCATGTGCTTTGAACAAAAGGCACTCTCCTCTCAGTTATGGAGTGATAACACTCTCCTTTTCTTCTGCAACCACGGTGAAGTTTTTTTCCCCCTAATGTTTTTAATTTGCCAAGCCTCCTAGTCCTCAAAAAAAAACCCAAAACACTAGGAGATTATGAGAGGCCTGCAGGTGAAGAAAGGCCCATGGTGACCCCACAGCTTGTGCTGGTACATTTGGACATTGAGATCGGTGACCTGCTGCAGCTACTCCTTCATCAGGGTTCAGTTCAGTCTGCAGAGTAAGGGGAGCTGTAATAAGCTACTGACCTTTGGATTGGGCAAGTGGTAGATAGCACGTAACTGATACTGAGAATTAACCCACGGACCAATGCATAATCTGTAGCATCTTCTAGAACGTGGCACTGCATCTCGCAAAATGTGTAGTAGCACATGGATCTAAAAGACGAATCTCTCAAGTCTTTTCTCTACCCCTGTGCTCTTCCTCATACCACATTTTGCCTCTGTTATCTATGTAAGTTGCTGAGGAGTCACCAGTTCCTTGTTTCTGCCCTGTATAGAGTATCAGCAGGTTAATTAGAAGATGTGTTTGAAAGGGCTGTGCTGGGCTTACCTCTATTAGCTTTGTCTTTCTGCGACCTACCTTTGGCATGACTAATGCCCGGAGTGATCTTTCTGGGTGGAGAAGTGTAGGTGCCCTTCCTCCAGGACTGGGAAGAGCAAAGTAGGCAGTGTCACTGCAGCACTTCTTGAGCTGTTGGACAAGCCTTAATTCACACAAGAATTCAAGTGAGGAGGTCGTCAGAGTAACTACTCGTTTATGAAGTGGGTTGGGCCGTATGGGGAGAAGAGCACTTTAACTCTTGCAGTATAAACATCCCCACAGGAATTTGTACTGGAACATCATCTACGAGTTTGTCTGTCCGTAGAAATCTACTGAAGGAGAGAGGTGCTTGCTTTTGTTTCGTGTTCAGAGCTGTGTGATTGCCAAAGCAGTTTTGATTGCTGCTCACTCCTTGCTCCTTTGTAATTTGTTCCCACAGAACAAAGTCGCCGCGATGACCTGGAGAGCCTGGGCTACGTTCTCATGTATTTCAACCTGGGCTCACTGCCCTGGCAGGGCCTCAAGGCTGCCACCAAGCGCCAAAAATACGAGAGGATCAGTGAGAAAAAGATGTCAACGCCCATTGAGGTGCTCTGCAAAGGGTACCCTTGTAAGTGCTCTCATCTTGACAGCTGTCTTGTCTGATGCATGACTTGCTCTCCTCCTGAAACCCCATAGAGTCCTGAGTCCTGAAGGGCAATGCCCAGTACCCTCAGACCAGGATGTACTGCTGACACCAGTGACAAAAAGGATGAAAGACTGGTGGTGATACAGTTCTGGTTCAGAAGCAGGAAATGTAGATGTGTTTGTGGCGAGTCAAGCCTTATACTAGTAAAGGCATGGGGATGATGAGAAATATCTTTAGGACCTCAGAAACAGTCTGGAAGAGGGGCGGGCAGTGAGGTAAGAAGGTGTGCTGATGAGCCTGAGTTATTCTAGATAATGAGGCTGAGGGCCAACTGTGCTGAATCCCAGAAATAACCTGACAGTGGAGTGTCAAATGCAGTTCTTTTGTATGTAAAAGTGGAGTAATGTATGCGAGGAGAGAGTAGAAGGCTTGGTCTGCATGTCACATGCAGAATAGTGGGCTCTGAGCTGACCGGTGCCACTCACCAACGAGTTGTTGCAGTGACAATAGACACTTCTGTGAAAGCATCAACTTTGTGCTTAGTGGCTGCTGAGAAATGAAGCTCAGGTGTCAGGAATTAACTAGGAAAGAAAAGAAGCCCAAGCAGTGTGCATAAACCCCTTGCCCACTCCCACCTTGTGCACACTGTGCAGCTCTGGTCCATCCCACTATTTCAGAAAGGACACAGTAGAACTTGAAAAAAGTGCGGGAAAGGCCAAAAGAGTGATCAGAAGTGAGGTGGTTTCTATACAAGCGATGAGTTTGCTGTAACCTGGAAAAGAGGTGATTATAGAGGTGATAAAAGTCTACACTCTTGCAATGCCTTCAGAAGTGTGGATGGGAGCTGATCATGTGGTGGCCCCAAAACTGAAACTGCTTCCTGCTAGCTTCAAAATAAAATAATGTGGTTCTTCACACAGCCAGTAGTAGACCTGTGGATCTGCTTCCCAGAAGATGTTGTGGATACTTAAATCTTACAGGAGTTCAAGGAGAGATTGAACAGCTATGTGGAAGAGTGATCCACTGAGGGTTACTAAATTAGAAACCACATTCAGATCAGGAAGTTCCCTGAGCTGAAAGTAGGTGGAAGCTGGGCTGATGGCATGCAAGTCTTCAGACACGCTTGCCCCAGTCTTTTTCCTCTTAAGCTGTTTACTTCTCGCCAGTGCTCAAGACAAGCTACTGAACTAGGAGCACCACTGGTGTGGTTCAAGCTTCCCAAAGCTCACCTCCACCTGTTCTTTAGGCCTGCATTCTTACTCTCCTTCAAAAGGCTCTGTGACTTGCTACCTCTTGCTTGGAAAAGGTGCCAGAAAAGAGATGTGCAAGCATTTCCTCTGGTAAAAATAGGGATGGGGTCTTCTCGGTGACCTAAGCACTTCAACCAGCAGACTGCATTTTCATTACACAGCTCTGTGTTTGTGCTGTCCTAGTCCAGCACACCAGTGGTGACAGGCCACAGTGGCTCTATGGTGGGACCAGGGGGTTTGGGTGTTGTTCAATAACCAGCTGTTCTCTGTTCCCTCCAGCTGAGTTCTCGACATACCTCAACTTCTGCCGTTCACTGAGATTTGATGATAAACCTGACTACTCGTACCTGCGGCAGCTCTTCCGCAACCTCTTCCACCGCCAAGGCTTCTCCTATGACTACGTCTTTGACTGGAACATGCTTAAATTTGTGAGTGTGTGTGTGTGTGTGGTAAAAGGGCTGGAGGGACAGGGGCTGATTCGTATCGTGGAGATAGGGAAGGAAGGTTGGAAACTGCCTGCCACTTGTACTTACCCGTGGTGAGCAACTTGAGAAGGGGGACCAGGTAGAGCACAAAGAAGCAGAGTTGTTTGGTGGTGCTAACTGGGGGTACAGCCACTGTTGTATTAGTGAGTGTGTCTGGTGGAGCATTTGTGTCCATAGATCTATAGGTAGTGGGACACAGATGTGGATTGCAGTAACAGCTGTAATACCATATGCTTTCTTCCCTTTTTCTTCATGGAAGAGAATGAGGCTTTCTCTAGGTGGAGTGAAAGATGGTGGGGGGAGAATATGTTTTGGGGATGGAGTTCCACTTTCTTGGCATGATGGAACACCATGTGTTTTCTGTCTGGGGCGGCTGCTTTCTCTCCTGCCTGACAGCCATGAGTGGTGTGGGGGTTTCTCTTCTCAGGGAGCAGCCAGGAATCCTGAGGATATGGATCGGGAGCGGCGAGAGCATGAGCGAGAAGAGAGGATGGGGCAACTCCGGGGGTCAGCCACGCGAGCGCTGCCCCCTGGCCCACCTGCTGGAGCCACTGCCAACCGCCTTCGCAATGTCACTGAGCCCATGGCCTCCACCCCCACCTCCCGAATCCAACAGTCCGGTGAGTGGGGTGGGAGAGCTGAAGGAGGCTGAAACCCCTGTTGTTGGCTGGAAACCAAAACTCTTGACTGTTACTCTTGTCTCGCGTTTTTCTGCCTCAACAGGAAACACGTCCCCCAGAGCAATCTCAAGAGTGGACAGGGAGCGGAAGGTCAGCATGAGGTTACACCGAGGAGCTCCTGCCAACGTCTCCTCATCTGACCTCACAGGGCGGCAAGAAGTGTCACGGATTTCAGCATCACAGGTGAGTCCCTGCTGCAATTTTCATGGCCTTGGCCTGGATGTCCCAGGACTATGGGCCTTACAGCAGTTTTCACCTGACCTGCTGGAGCTGAGATGAACCTGAAGCTTCTAGTGTGGTGAGGGAAGTGGTACCAAGTTATGCCTTCGCTCTTCAGTTATATGTTCAGTTACAGGCCATGCTCAGTATCCTCATGGAGGGAAGGGATGTTGTCCAGAAGGACATTGACAGGCTTGAGAGGTGGGCCCATGCAAACCTCACGAAGTTCAACAAGGCCAAGTGCAAGGTCTTGCATATCGGTTGGGGCAATCCCAAGCACAAATATAAACTGGGTGGAGTATGGATAGAGAGTAGTCCTGAGGAGAAAGACTTGGGGGTGCTGGTGAATGAAAAGCTTAACATGAGCCAACAATGTGCGAGTGCAGCCCAGAAAGCCAACCATATCCTGGGCTGCCTCACAGGAAACGTGGCCAGCAGGTTGAGGGAGGTGATTCTCCCCCTCTACTCCGCTCTTGTGAGACTCCGCCTGGAGTACTGCAGCTAGTTCTGGAGCCCCCAGCACAAGAGGGACATGGACCTGTTGGAGTGGATCCAGAGGAGGACCATGAAGATGAACAGTAGGCTGGAACCACTCTCCTATGAAGACAAGTTGAGAAAGTTGGGTCTGTTCAGCCTTGTGAAAAGAAGGCTTTGGGGAAACCTTATTGCAGCCTTCTGGTATCTGAAGGGTACCAAGGGCTTGTAGTGACAGGATGAGGAGTAATGACTTCAAACTGGAAGAGGGTAGGTTTAGATTATAAGTTAGGAAGAAACCCTTCACTTTGAGGATGGTGAGACACGGGAACAGGTAGCCCAGGGAAGTTGTGAATGCTCCATCGCTGGATGTGTTCAACACTAGGTTGGACGGGGCTTTGAGCATCCTGGTCTAGTGGGAAGTGTCCCTGCCTATGTCAGAGAGGCTGGAACTAGATGATCTTTAAGGTCCTTTCCAACCCAAATGATTAGATGATTCTGTGGTCTTAGTTCTGTTTTGCTGGGAGTAAGCCTTCATCTGATTTTCTTCCAGACCTCAGTGGTTTGGAGAAGTGAAACAGTAAACTCCTGGGAGGGAGGGTGTCCTGAGAGAAGCACACAGCCTCTCTGTTTTGGTGTCCTTTGTGCCTGTTTTTTTCCCCCATCATCCCTTACCTACTCTTCTCTTTTCTCTTGCAGACAAGTGTGCCATTTGATCACCTTGGGAAGTGAGGAGCAATTGCCACTGGACCAGTGTTTGCTTAGGTGAGCCTGTCCTTGTGCCTGGGATCCCCTAAGGAGGGAATTGCTGGCATTGGGGGTTAGGTTAAGGTTTTGATGTTGCTTTGGGGGATAGGTATGTTTCCTTTCTCTTTGCCTTGCGTTGAGAAGCTTTTTTGGCTTCAGAGAGAAGAATAAGATTGACTGACAAAACTTTGAGGGTCTGGATTATCTTGGGTGTAAAGGTGGCTGCCGTTGCTCCAGGAGGGTAGGGAGGGTGGAGAAGGTTTGTTAGTTCGTAATGAATGCTTCTCTGGCAGTGTGATCAGGCTGGGGAGGAGGGTGCTGAGCGCATGCTCAAGTGTGCGAGACTGCACAACTAGCAAGTGCCTCCTGTAGAGGTAACGACAGTAACTGGACAGGGTAACTCCGAGGGGTGGCAGGAGTGTAAAAGAAAAGGGCTGGTTGGATTTGTTACACTCCAGTTGGCATTGGAAGTGTTGGGAAGAGCCTTTTCTTTTAACGTCTCTTCCCTTTTTCTCTCTTCTTAATTCTCTTTCTAGTGTCTTCACTGTATTTTTCTTTTAAAAAACAAACAAAAAAAATCAACAAAAAAAACCAAACAAAAAACTAAAAAAAATAAAAAGACAAAAAAAACCCCAAACAAGAGAAAACCCGACAGAATTTCTTTTTGCCAACGACGAGGAGTCGAGCTGTGCCCACCGCGCTGGCGTGAGCCGTTTCCGAGGGGACCGCCTGCGTCCCCCAGCGCGAGCGCCTCCAAGAAGCTGACGACGCGAGAGCCATGCGGGATCACCTCCGCTGCCCCCCCCAGCCCCACCCGGGCCCTACTGCTGCCCCCACTTCCCTCTCCTGACTCTGCTCCTGGTTTCTTTTCTTCTTCTTCTTCCTGGGTATCTTCTCTTACTTGTTGTTTTAATTATTATTTTAAAATCATATGGTTTCTAGCCATATAAATTTAAACTTTGCTCTTCTTTTTTTCTGAGGGCAGGAGATGGTGAGGGGGGTGGTTTGTTTCTTTTTTCTTTTTTTTTTTTTTTTTTTTTTTTCCAGGGGCCTTCGGGGCCAGGGGGGCATCAGGTTC
>VWZK01005739.1:513315-547597 GCA_013396935.1 Baryphthengus martii | reverse complement strand
TGCGTGGCCCGCACCATTCCGCCGGTGCGGCCCCCAAGCTCCGTGCCCTCTCGGTGTGGTTTCCCCAGTCCTCCTCCCCATTCCTAGTGCAGCCCGCGCATGTTCTCCAGCGTGCCCCCTCCACCCACGCGGCCCCCATAGCCTGCCCCCTCCACGCACATTCCCCCGACGTGGCTTCTGTAGGTACACGCACGCACCTCCCCACAAGCTCCTAGTGCAGCCCCCACAATCCCATGCACACCCTGATGCAGCCCCCCCTAATCCCTCGCAACATCTCCCTGCTTCAGTCCACCCAATATCCTCGTGCACACATGGACGTGTTGCCTCAGCACAGCCTCCTCTTCACACTCCCTCGGTGCTGTCCTGCTTCTCAGTGGCATTGGGCACACGGTCTGTAAGGGTGTGTTTGGCCCCAGGCAGGCTGGGAGCACAGTAGATTCTAGCAAAGGGATGGGCACCAGGTTTGTGTTAGCTGTGCCTCCTCTGGTTCAGGCTGGATGGACTGACAGACACGGTGTGTATGTGTGCGTGCTGATGCGGTGTGTGCGTGAGGAGGTTGTTCCTGTTCCTTCATGCTCCTGTATCACAGGTGAGTTATGATGGGTCTTGTTTGGATGTTCAGGGTGGCTTGAAATTTCAGTTCCTCGGTGAGGTCTAATTCATTCTTGGCAGCTGCAATGTGTAGTGGAAGGAGGGTTTTGGAAGAACATGTGCGTGACTGGGTTCTGATGAGTTGTGATCCAAGAAAGGGACTGGAGTGGTTTCAGGGACAGCTCGTATGAAAGCTACTTGGAACACCACAAAGCTGTCAAGAGTGAGAGGAGGAGGAGTGGGAAAGCTAGAGGAAATACTTAAGATGATTCCTCCTTACAGAAAGTTTGAAACTGTTCTTGCCACATAAGAAGCTTGAACAGGAGTAATTATTGAAGAGACAGATAAGCTTCCCCAGAGGGAGGGCTGTTTATCTCCCTTGAACAGAAAAATAGAAGGTATTGATCAAGAGTAGAGTAAAGGCTAACAGGATGAATAGAAATGTCTGTTTCCTATCCTGCAAGAAAAAGACAACAATCGATGAAAATGTAATAAAGGATACATCCCACTAACAAAGACTTGGCTTTTTTAACACAATAGTTAACTGTTCCTTTGAACTCGTGTTGCTGGAAGTTACTCTTGAGTCTAGGAGCTTAGCAGCTCCCTAAAAGGGATCGGAGATATCTCTAAAAATGTTGGTGTTATTCAGACTTCTAATGCTAAAGGTTTGTATTTGTGTGATGCTTTTGGAAAAAAAGAAACTCTCACGCTTTTAGGATGTTGGCTAAGTACTAAACAACAGAGCTTTAGGGAGAGCTTTTTTTATAGTGAAGTTATTCCACAAAGGCCTACTTCAGGCTTTTTTTTTTTTTTTTTTTTCTCCACCATTGTCCCTAAGAAAATAGGCTTCAAATCTGCCCTGGTCTAGTGGAGCATTTTTTAAGTCCTTAATACGATCATTGTTATGGTCATGCTGTAAACCTTAAGTAGCATGTATGCAGCAGGTGGCTACCTCTGCATCTGGAGCAGAAATGATTCATTTGGTCTTGCTATAAATGATCTGAAAATCATTGCTACTGAAGTCAGCATTTCTAACCGGTTTGGTGGTGTGGGAAGATGTTTTTCTTTGTGTTCTGCTCAGGTCTCTACAGTCAGCTCAGAATCATGTTTCGGAAATACGGAGCGAAGGAAAGAATGCCTCTCGATCACTTGGGTGTCTTTTGTACTCTTATTTGTCTGTCTCCTTGGGACACATGGCAGTTAGAGGGGAAAGGTTCTTAGACAGGCACAAGATGGTCAGGAAATAAAGTTCGGCCTGACTAGCTGGCTTGGCATAACGAAAGCATTCTGAGCTGGCTGGTTTCTAACGATTTGAGAGAATGCAGCTAGAAAACCACCTTGTTCTCTGGCAGCTTGTTTGCCTGTTTGCTGGTAGCAGGCTGGGAGATGAGCTTTTGCGGTTTGCAGTTGTGGGATTAGGGTTCTTTTCTTCTCGTGGATAAAGGAAGGATGAGTTGGTTTTTTCCCAACTCATAATTAAAATAACTTTTAAAGCACCTTCCCCCCTCCTCCCCTCCCCAATGCCAGCCCTTTATCCAGTTCTACATCTGACTTAACTAAAGCATCTAATAATCCTGTTTTGACTTTAGACAGCAACCTTTTAACTTCCATGTGATGGAACTTGCCCTTCATCCCTACTGCACTCCTGTTTTGGTTCTGTGTTTAATTGGCTTATGTTTGCAGCAATGGAGATGAGCCTCTTGCCTGCTCCTTCTAGCAGAAGTGCCTATTTCATTTTCCAGCAGCTCTCACAGCAAATGGCTGGTGGGAGCAGTGAATTCCGAGAGATGTTTGTTATTTGGTCGTGGCTGCTTCAAGAGCCCAGTACTGCGTTGTTCAAAATATTGAAGGTTGGGGAGAAAAATATGAAGTTGCAGATCAGACTTGTTGATTCTGCCATGACTAGTTTTCACTGGGTTTTCAAGCTAAAATTCCAGAAACCAAGGTTATAAAGCAGCGGTGACTGTACAGGTTGGGCTGTCACCAGAATCAAGAGAACAGTACAGCCTCAAAGAGAAACTGCATTTAACCTGTGTATGAAGAAAGCTCTGCTGGACAAAAGTGCTGCGAGCTCTCCGCATAACAAAGCTGCTGCGTTTTATTGAACAACCAGGGCTGGAGACAGAAGCTCTTCTCTGTTTTAGAGCTTGTGATTGATTGCACTCGCCGAGGCCCTGGAAAATTGAGGTGGTGGAGAGAATAGCATCGTGTTTGGGTTTTGTGTGCGGACTTGCCCATCTGTTCGCTTGAAGCGGTGTGTCTGTTGTGTGCTCTTGTCGCTTCTTCCCAAACTCTTTGGGGTTTGGTTTCTTGGGGTGGAAGAGTGGTTTCCTGCCAAGACCTTACACCCTACCAGAACACTCGGAACTCTGAAAGCAGTTTGGCACTGTGATAAGATGGATTAAAACACTTAGCTCAAATAACTGTAAAATCTGATAATGTTTGGACCAGAAACAGCCTTTTGAAAAGGTTTTTGGTATTTACGGTGTTTTTTTTTGTGGTTTGGTTTTGTTTTGTTTTGTTTTTTTTTCCTTTCTTCTCCCTCCCCTATGAAGTACTTTGGGAGAGAGCAACTGGACACGGTTTTGGAGCAGCAATGCCCCAGGAAGGTTTTGGATGTGAAATGCAGCCTGCTAAAGCAGTGAGCTGTAGCCACCCTCCAGGAGTCTCACCCAGAGCCCTCTTCCTCTAGGAAGAGGCAGGGGACTGGAGTACTTGCTTATAGTCAGGTTGTCTCTAGTCTTTAAAAATCAGCTCAAGCTCCATGGGGTTTTTGTTTGTGATGGTATAAGTAACACATCTGGGAAGGTAACAGAACAAGCTGTGTCTGGGGAGAATGCAGTGAATAGGCAAGCTGCCCAGGAACTGTGCTGTATCTGGGTGTGACCTGGTCTTTATAGCCCCTGCGGGGCATAATTTACAGGAAATCTGAAGAAGGAAATAATTTATGTGCTCTACCTGCAGCATTGGATGTCCTTTAACCCGTAGAGTGCTTGGATACTTGTGTCTCCACCCTCAAGTCTGTCCCTGGATTGAAAGGATGGGAATACTGCTATTATTATCTTGCCTGGGAGTCTGATGATAGTGAAAGGATCAGCTGTGTGAGGATGCCATATAGTGGAGAGTGACCGAGAGCATAGAGAGATGGTGTCACAGCCTCAAATTTCCCAAGTCTAACCCAGAAGGGTTTTTCTACCTGGATATGTTGTACATCTGTCCTCGATCAACTCTGTGGCAAAAAGGTCTCTCTGGTTCAGCGAAGAAAATGAGTGACTGCAACATGTTACCCAGTGCAGCGCTGAGCCTTTGAGAAAGAGATGAGATGAAATAATACTTCAAAAGCTGACCTTGCTGGCCCATTGTTCCCTCCCCAGGCTGCAAAACATGACATGGATGCTGTTGGAGGCTGCTGAGCTGATTGCGGGGAGCCTGCAGTTGCCTGGTCATCTCCAGCACAGATAGAGCCCAGGCAGCAGAGATGTCAGTAGCTGTGCCTCTGCCCAGGTTACTTAAAGTGAACCTGAGTAAGCCAGTCACCTGAGGAAGCAGGTTTAGAAGAGAGTGAATTTCTCTTTGTGGCTCACCACATCTTGTCTCCTTCTTGCCATTTTTGCTAGGAAAGGCTGGTTAGCGGTGGGTAAAGCTATTTGCAGCTATTTGTCTCATGGGAGCTGGGAGTGACCTCTCTCCTTCAAACTCCTCTGACTTTGACACTTTCTTTCCCTTGTCTCAGTGGTGGCACTGAGTTTTAAGCTACAAATTATTCATATAAATTCCCATTTAGGCAACTTCATCCAGCTGGGTAATTTAATTTTACAGTGTTTGGAAAAGTTATATTGAATTCTGTTTTTTTTTTTTAAGCACACACCCTCCCAGGTGGATGCCTGGTGTACTGCTCTCTCTATAGAGAAAATACATTGCTGTTGATGTCAGGGACAGAGAGGGGGGATTTCAGAATCACCTCAAACTGTATTTTAGTAGCTGTTGGCATCTATCAGCTTCTAACAGTATTGATGACTTCTCTGCAGATCTCTGTGATCAGCTTTGGTGCTGAGTCAGGAAAGGGTGAGCAGTTTCTAGCTGCTCCTGTGACTTCAGAAGCCTTCAGAAGAGGATGCTGGGCAAGGTTTCCCCTCTGATGCTGTTTCTATTTGCTGTGCTTTAGAACGGTTTCCTCCCCCAGGCATTGGCCTCTGCTTGTGAGCTTCCAGAGGTGGCTTTCCAATAAGGGAAGTGCAGTATCTGGACTCATTCTTTAACTAGCAAAGCTGTAATGTATCTAGGGCTTGGCATTGGCATTTTTGTATGGGGAGGAACTCTCCTCTGCCAGGAGTCCAGGAATACAAAGCTCCTAATTCTGCTTTTAGAAGGCTGCATCTGAAGTTTTTTATTTTTCTTGATGGAGTAGCGGGGAGCATGAGGAGTGTGGAGGGGGCAATGTTGAACCGGAGTAATGAAATCAGAAACCGTTGATTTGGGGGAATTAACAAAAAGTTGTATGTGGTTTTTATGTCCAGAGTTTTTAAAAAATAAGCGACAAACCACAAACAGCTAAGCAGATCAGATGTTATTTTAGCAATAACATAATAGCTCCGTAGTGAGTGGCTTTGGATGCTTTGTTGAGAATCCCTGTTTTTATTTCTACAGTGTTAACCACTGCTACGTATTTGCATCAAAAATTGATTGCTGGGGAAGTCAGATGTGCCATCTCCCTCATGCATCGCTGCATGGTTGCCTAGGCTTATGATAAGATGTCTGGCTTCTTCCAGCGCATTTGCTTGCTAAATTTAAGTGTAGCTCTGATCTGGTAGATTCTGTATGTTTTAATTCTGTGTGGAAAAGTATGCTCCAATGTTAAAAATCTCCCTTCACTGTGACTGCCCACAAGTTCACTGGCTTTCAGTCCTGCTGCGGAGTTTGACTTGTGATTCTTCTTAAAGTGTATACCCCGTGGCAATTTTAAAACTGTTATCTCCTCTGTCTTGGCACTTAAAGATGGGGAAGGATGAGTGCAAGTGGTGGTGGAATAAGTTCTTATTCAACTTTGTTCTTGAGAATTTAGAAAATGAAATGCAAACTTCCTCTGTCATGAGGACACAGGAGTTTACAACATATCCTTTTTCTTGTTTTCTCTTTCCCCTCTGCCAGTTGAAGAAAATCTTTGCAGTTTTTCTATGTTTCTCCCCTGGGAGTAGAGGGCTTGACCATTTTGTGTGGATTTGGTTTGCTGGGAATGTGGGAAAGGGACGCAGAGCCTGGCCCAAGTGTGCTTGATCCTGCTCTCAAAGAAGTGGTTGGAAGGTTGGGGAACATCCCTTCCCCTCTTCTCCTTCCTCCTTTCTCTGTTTTTCCTCTCCCCTTCCAAAAAAGGGAGTGGATGTTGGATGCTGACCTATGACAATGTGGGTCAGTTCACAAAAAAAAAAAAAAGGGACGAGGAGGATGGGAGGAAGAGGGCTGTGAATACAGTGAAACAACAGAAATTAATAGAGCAGAAAAAAACTCTGGAAAGAAGAGCGCACGGCTCAGGGTAAAAGGGTTTTATTGTTGATTCTGAGTTTTTAAATGAGTGCCACGGGGAGGGGGAAGCTGCTCTCTTTTCGGGTGATTGTGTGCGGATTAGCAAAGTGGGTGGGGGCTGTGTGAGCTGGAAGAGGAGAAGATTTTGGTGGTATTAAATTGTTTGTGTGTACGGTATGCAGTTACGTGTACGTGGGCGTCGGATCATCTCTTGAATATGGCTTAGTGGGCGTGTACCTTGCCCTGCGGTTTGGTCCTCCTAGGTGCTGACTCCTCTGCCTTCTGCTTCTGAGGCTCGTGGTCTTCCTGCCCACTCGTGCTAATGTTACTGGTTTTACATCCCAGTGACATTTTTCTCTTGTTTTGATGGTACTGTCAGCGGTTTTGAAAACTGTGACTGGGCAAAATCCCTCAGCGTTCAGAATGCCCACTTCTCTGGAGAAATAACGTTGTGAAGAACCGCGTTTGGATCTGGATTTCTTGTGCAGAGAGAATTTGTGCATTAAGCTGATACAAAATACAGTAACTGTAGATTCAATCACTGCGTGTTTTTGTAAATCTTGTCAAGTGCTTATCCTCTAGCTGAGCACCCTGTTGCTCGCCTGTGTGTGAAGTGTGTGTTGTGGGGTGATTGTCACTGACTTGATGTTAAGAAAGCTTCTCCCAGCATGAATAGTAAAATGTAAATGAGTTGCACTAGTAAAAATTGCATGCTGAGTCACATACTTAACTCACAGATTGTTTTGGGAATGCTACTGGAGAGCTTAAAAATGCACCGTTGGGACCTTTTTGTGTCTCATAGCTAAGTAAACTAGATGCCACCCTAGAGAGCAAAAGCAATTTAAGAAGTAATAAATTTAAAAGCATTTGATTTTTCTCCTATTGCTGTCACTGATTTGAGCTGCAACAGTGAGACTCTTACAGTATAATGTTATGTCATTTTGTCCCGACTCTCTACCTCCTCCTTTTCCTAGCTTTTGCCAGATGAGCTGGTGATGCCATGCCTTTGGGGGTTGAAAAGACCTTAAATCAATTATAAATTTGCACTATATACCTAGCACAAAGGAAAGAACTGGTCCCATTTGGCAATTCTAGGCATTCTTATAGTTAGTCTAAAATAAACCTTGAACCATTTTGTCGTATGTTCCTGTACTCCTTGTAAATCTAGGAGACGTTCTGAAAACCATAAAACTTCTACTTTCACTAACGTAAAGCTCTGGCTTATGTCCTGACAGGTGCAGAAGACTCAGACTTTAAATCACCTACTGTATGGCATGTCTGCATTGGTCTTTTGGGGTCCAGAATAAGGATAACTTAATGGAGAAACTCTTGCACGAATAAGAAGTTGAGAGGAGTGGAAAATAGTTTTGTGATATATTAACAGGAACGAAGTTCAACATGGTCGATACTTGAAACTGCAGTAACCTTGGAATAAGTTTTTAAGGAGTAATTTCTCACCTTGTAGCTTTCCAGGAGAATCTTGCAAGCCAGGTCATGTATGTTTTGTTGGATCTTACCTTGTACAGCAGAAGGAGGCTTAGCTGTTAAGACTCTTTCATAGGATAGCTTTGTGTATCGTTCTTTGCTCTCTCAGCAGTTTAGAAACTAAATACTTTTAGCCTCAGAGGAGCTGATCTATTTTAAAAACACAGATTGTGTTTGCAGATGGCAGAGAACGGCTTCAGAGCCCTGCCATTTGGGGCTCTTTTCCTACCAACATCAGGCAAAGCGAGGGTGCTGTCGCCAGCAGCACAACGATGCGGGTCTTGCTCAGAGCAGGCAGCCCTCTCCTCCTTTACTAGGCTCTGTGGTTGAATATATACTCAGAAGTTCCCCTAGGAACTGAAGGACCAAGCTTGAATGTTTCTTCCTTCCTCTTACACTACTTTTGGTGCATCAGAAATGAGGTTTACATATTTATGTTTTTTTATTTTTATGCAGAAATAGCTCCCCCTCAGCGGTAACATTTTCCATGCCTTTATGGAAGCCAAAAGTGAAGTGGTTTGTTTTTTTGTTTTCACTTGTGCCACATCCTCTCTGTTTACTGTTCTGAGTTTTCAGAGGAAGAAGCTGCCATGTTAATGTTAGAGACAGAAGGCTTCTGTTTCCAAAAGATACAAGAATAGCGATCTGCTCCTGATCAGGAATCACTGCGCTGCTGTTTTTCTATGGGTGCAGGCTCTGTGGACACATCCCCACTAGCTTTACATTGGTGTGGTGTCTCCAACAGAACTGGTCTCCATCCAGCTTGGAGCCCCTTCCCTATCAACAGTCTCAGTAACAGTGTTTTGTCTTTAGATTTTTATCGGGATAGTTATCTCAATATAAATAGCACATGCTTTGCTTTGTTTTTTCTTCTTCTCCTTGCATCGAGAGCAGACCCTAATACTCCTAAAGTGCATTCAGAAGATCTGTTAGATAAGTTCAGTCTGGTACTAGGTTGGTGTTGAAGCTAATGCCCTAGCAGGACAACGTCCTGTCTTGCTCTAATGTGGGCCATTTGTAACAGCATCTGAGCAGGAACATGTAAGAGCTTGTTGGGGATGGGGTTGTCATCTCTGCTTTCCCTTTCTGGAGTTGTTGCGTATGGACCTCACGCAGACCTAAGCACTGCCCGAAGCTCATGTATCCCACATACAGGAATCATACCAGATGATCCAAGTTTCCTGTGGCCATCCTGAAATACAGCTGAGTTCGCCCTTCAAAAGCCCAGTGTGTTTACCCAGATGAACTTTTCTGTTTGCATGTCTCCAGTTTCCAAAGTTCGGTGCTTTTCCCAGCTATCTGTTCTCCTGGTCGTGTTTGGAACGTGCTATATTGCAGGTTACCTCTGGGGGGAGCAAAGTAGTCAGTTGGGAGATAGGGAAAACTTCAACCGTGAAATTTAGAAGTGTTGAAATATTTTCCTTTGACATATTTAGGAGAGACAATAAGTGTGCAAGTAACTTTACTCTCCCTTGAAACGGAAGCAATGACGTGGAGGTGAAAGAGATGGGCAGAGAAAACAAGATATGGCGGAAGAGTAAGGAACCCTTAATTCGTTGTGTGTTAGATTAGTTTGGTTTGTAGCGCATTGGTAGTTCAGGTTTCTAAATGCTCCTGATTTGCCATATGGCAGTGTCAAATGCCTTCCTCATGGTTTGGTACCTCGCAGTGCTGGGAACTGTAGGGGCAGAGAACAAAAAGATGGCTGTCCCAAGGGGCTTGAAATGCACAAGAAACAACAGAGAAATGTATCCAGCTGGGAGGAGTTCACATCAAAGGGATGACAGCTAGTAAACTAACCCCTGTCACGTTGTCACGAAGCCGGAGCAGCAAAGCAGGAGAATGGAGGAAATTGAGGTGAATAGGAAAGAGCTTTGTGGCTGCTCGAAAGAACCTTTTTCCTCAGGTACGAGAGGAAGCAGCACGGTTTGTGTTGTGGCGCTGACGTGGGCTGTGGTGGAGGTGGGTACCCAACAAACAAATATCAAAAGACATTTGCTGTGTTACATCAGAGGGAAGCTGCTCACACCGGGCTGCTCGTTCTGTAGCTTGTCAAGGCGGCATGTCTGCTGCGACGTGCTCCCAGGCACCACCTTTGCTGGAAGCCCGTTCCAGCGGTGTGATGGACTTGTGTCCCGTTGCAGGGGAAGAGGCATCTTGGAAACAAAGCCATAGCCTGTCCTCGTGGTGCTCTTTTTAACAAGGCAAAAGAGGAGCTGGTAGGCTCTGAGCTGGTGATAGTGGATGAGCCAAAATCCTCTCCCTTGGTTAAGGCTTGAATCATCTGTGCTTTCAGTGGTTTGTTAGCTATGGTGCAGAATGGCTCTTACAGCTTCAGCCTCTTGCATACAGTAATCTATACATTACAGCTTTGTGTGCTGCTTATACCTGTCACTGTTCAATGGTCTATGGGACTTTAGGAGATTAGAAGGGATAACTCAGAAAGTAGATGCTAATTTTGCCGGTTTGGGAGTACAGTGTTCCTTCGTGTTTCACTCGCAAGGAGAATGAACTACAAGCTGATGCTTACACCAGTAAAAACTATCAACTGATTAAAAAGTTGTCCTCAGGGGCACCCCTGAGGAGCAGGGGATTGATTGCTCATGAGTGAGTTGGATTGGGGTTTGAGGTAGGAGAAGTGGAGCCTTGGTTAAGAAAATGTGTGTATTTTTTTCCCAGAACACAGTGCTGGAAAGAATTATTAGTTTCAATGACTCTTGGAATTAAAGGGGATTAGGCCAAGAATGACGCGTAATGTAATTAATGACAGTTGATGTATAATCACAAGGGGGCGGTGTTAAGGTTACATATACAACTCGGAAGTGTCCTTGCTTCTGAATACGTAACCCTTGCCACGTCAAAGTGCTTATTGATCACTTTTTGCTGTCTCAGCTTCTTTTAAAATGAACGCAGAGAAGCATAGGAATTCCCTTTCAGATCTTCACTTCTGTTGACGTTACCGACGCTGCATTTGAGTCTGTGCAGTGGTGTGGTTTGATGAGCTAGACTGTGGAGCTTCAGCTCCTGTCCCACCTGCCACTGGTGGTCTGCAGTAGAGATCCTCTCCCCCCTGAACTTTAGGAAGGGCTTAGCGGCTTCCTCTCTTGCATAGCTCCCAAAGTGTACTGAGATGTGCAGGATTGCATCTGGCTGGACTTTATTTAGAGCGAGTTTAACCACAGGTGCTTGTGCTCTGATTTCATTTTAGATGTGCCCTTTGTGAGCTTAGTGGAAACACTCTCAGCACTCTGAGCGTTCAGTCGCTTCAGAAGTCATTTGGGTAGAAATCCCTTTCTTCTCAAAGCGATAAAAAAATTGCTATCTTATGTCATCTCCACCCATCTCCAAAATTTTAGATATAGTATAGATACAGTATAGATTGTGTGTGTCTACTTTGAGACTCAAAACTTATCAGTTATATTTTCTGTACTGATCAGGACTGGAAAGTAATAACCCTTCAGTGTGTGTAGTTACGGAAAAGTGTAACTCAGGGCAGGGATGTTTTGGAAAAATAATGACTAGAAAGAATGGAAAAATGCCAAGTTTGAGAATTACTTTGTAAATTAAACCGTAACAGTTGTGCAACTCCTTCTGTAGTGAGATAATATCTGCCTAACCAAATCTGGATATTTCCCAAGATTTGATTTTCTTCCTCCTGTGGAAGAAAGCAGAAATGAGGTGGAATGTGCCACATATCTCTGGTGTAAGTGTGTCATTTGGGGAAAGCATAGACTGGAGGGGCCATTTGGACACCTTAGTGTGCTTTTCCTGGATTGCTGTTCCCTAATTTGTGCAGTGGCTTCAGATAAAGCAAGGCTGAGGCTGTTGGTCTGTGGATATGTGTTCTCTTTCATGTTCTGCTGTGACCTGTCAGTTGCTGACAGATGTGGCCTTCCCTGCTGCAGCTGTGGACTGTGCCATGGATCATTGGCCTTTCTGAAGCCCTTTCCAACTGCTGATCTTACAGGCCTTCATAAGAGCTACATCTTGCGCTTCTACGGAAAGGATATTCCAAAAGCTATGAGGAGGTTATCAGGAGGTGGCAATATTAGGCTGTTCCCTTTGATAACCATGTCTTTACTACCACCGGATCAGAAGCAGCCCTTCTAGTGGATAGAAGCAGTGGCTTCCAGCTTGTGATCTTGGTTTAAGTGGGTTATCTTCCTCCATTCTGGAGGTCACATTAGAGCCTGCCTACAACCAAACTGAAAATAATAGCTGCTTTAGATCTTGGACCTTCAAGAAATTGTTCCACTGAAAGGAAATAGCTTTTCATCTGGGAAGTGACCAAGGGTCATGCTGCTTTGAAATCTTGCCTATCCTTGTGTTTTGGGTGTGTTCTCATGGGTCAGCTGGCTTTTAAAAACCAATCAGGTTAAATTCACATCATGTAGAAAACAAAGTTAGTAGAATTAATGACAAACTGGCTGAGTGTACCATGATGTACAGTATTTGCTAAAAGCATCACTTCCATGCTTCTCTTTCTAGTGAGGAGAGCTTTCAGGACATATCCTTCCAATGAAGGTGCTTTGGGCTTAGTGTGGTTTTCCAAATAGCAGTTGGTGACGTGGAGATAGCATCCTTATTCCTCCAGTGAGCACTGTTTTCCTTCTCCTTGCTGTACAGTAACTCTTTGTGATCCATGTTCTTGTTGTCTGCTGCTGCTTGTGCTGCTGCCTTCCAGATAAAACTGTAAGACTAAGAATGGCTTTTTTAGGACGTGGCAGAATAGCCGGTGATTTTGTGGAAAGTAGAGCTGTTAACTTGTGTGCCTGTCATCTTCCAGTATGGATGTTTTAGATGCTTCCTTCTCATCTCAGGTGAATGCTGTATTCATCTTGTTCTTAAATATTTGTCTTACAGAAGGGTTATGACGATGGTGGTGGCAGTGCTTCATGGTCTCAGAGAGGCTGTGTTGTGAGTGCTAGAGAGGTTCCTGAGTACCACGTGATTTGTTGTATCACGAGGGGTGGCAGCGGCAGACTTATCCAGGTCCTGTTCGTAAAGCGTGTGAGCAGCCTGGTGAAAGGCATGTGAGAGATGTAAAGTGCTGTTATTGTTATGCTCCAGAGTCCTTTCAGCTGGGTTCAATTGCTTTTTTGGTTCTCTTCCTTGGCAGGTCTTGACTCGTGGGTGGCTCTCTAGCAATCGCAACTGGAACCTCACACAAAAAGGCACCATGATGGTGATGACTGACGTCACTGCAGCCCCCAGACTGGGGTCGACTGCCACCACTCCAGCTGTGGCCCCAAACTTCTCCTGGATGCCAGAGGATGGCAGCCCTACAGCTGTGGAGCAGCCAATATTCCTCATGACCACTGCTGCTCAGGCCATCTCAGGTTTCTTTGTATGGACAGCTCTGCTCATCACCTGCCATCAGGTAAAACTCTGTCACTTCTCATCCTTTTCCCCACATGAAGGAACTCATCTGATCCCCTGGCATATCTCTACCAGACACAGCTGTGCAATGGGGATTTGCAGGCTGCAGTGGTACCAGGACCTCTTTGGAGTCTAATGCGTTACCTATGCTGAGTAAGGTGACAGCTTTCATATGAAGGCCTTTTTCTGCCCAGGTTCAGACCATTTCTGTAGTCTGAATGCAGAGGAAGCAAACTGTTTACAACTAGCAGGTGTAAAATATTTGGCCATCTCTTGAGTGTTTACAGAAAGGTGTGTTATCTCAAGCCATCTCTTCCCAGGTCTTGTAGCTGAATCCAGCCATTTTGTTATTGTGTCAGCACTGAGCTAAATGATCATGGTCATCTGTTGTTTGGTATACCTCCCTTGATCTCCTGTGCCAGTGGATTCCACAGGCTGAACTTGGCTGCGGAAAAGGAGTAGCAGGAAACGTTTTATTTTAATTTTTCTCCCCTCCCCTCTTTCTGGGGCAGGTGTCCTGGGAGCCACAACAAGTCAAACCCTGCATCCTGTTCTCTACCTCTTTTTCACGTGGTTGTCACGTGAACCAAAAAATACAGTGGGGAAACGCAAGCCCTGTTATTTTATCAACCTGTATTTTGTACCTGTTAGTCCGTAGATTCCGGACTGATGACTAGGATCTAGAAAATTGCTGCCTATTGATGGAGTACAGAGGCTAGCAAAGTTCAAAAATGGATTAGTCACTGATGAGTAAGAGTAACACCTGCAGTTTCACCAGCTTGGGTAACAATTACAGGTGCCATGGATCCTCCTGTTTCAAAGCACAAATTGGTCACCTACTGGGCCTAGGAAGAAATCTTTCCTCTGTAGGATAGCATTGCATAGTTAGGCATTAATGCCCTTCTCTGGAAAAACCAGTGGAGGTCAGTGCCAGAGAGACACTGTTGATTGAAACGCTCTGTTGCCTTGTTAAAAGGCAGCGGGTTCCTGTGCTCTCATAGGCGCATGGATCGCAGGGCTCCTGTGACATCCCAAGGGCAAAGCTTGCAGTCATCTGAACTCCGGTGTCAGCTGTCCCTGTGCTGGGTGAGGTGTGTCACTGGGATTGTCACTAGGAAAAAATATCCCTAAGGTTTGTTGGTTTATTTTCAACCTGTTCTCCTCAGGAAATGAGGCTTTTGTGAGCTGCTTGTGGGACAGGGAGAGGAAATGGAATTATTTTGAGCCCTTCAGGTGATTTTGACCAGATCTGGCCAACAGGCATGGAGAGATGAGCAACAGACAGCTGGGGAGACACAACCCCTCTCCCGTATGAGGGAAAAGTGAAAGCATCGATGTGTGCTTTGTTAGACTTTGAAGAATCCTCATGGCACCCCCAAATGCAGGGTGGAGCTTCAGAGAAATGCTTGTGCCTCTTCAGGCAGCAAAATCGGTCTATCGTGAGTCACATATGTAATAAACTCACTGTTATTAACCCCAGCAGTTTGATGAGGGCTGTCGTACAGAGGCCTTGCCTCTGGAGAACGTGCCCTCTGCTGACTGCGTGGCCAACAGAGCGTACCTGCAACTCATGCTGAAGCTCTGGCTGTGTTATTAGGTCATTACAGGAGTGCTGCTCATCTTCAGGGTATGCTTGTGGTCAAGACATTTCCCAGGAGGTCGGTATTCCATGAAAAAGTGTTTTAGGCATGGGATTTAATGTTAGCTAGCAGACTGTGAGCGGTGGGAGTGGGTAGGGTGGGGACACTGCGGTCCCCTGAGACGTGACTTAGGGGGATCGGCATGTCGGACAAAACATGCGGTGTGGCTGCGTGGTTCCTCTGAGCACGGTGCGTGAGCTCAGTGCTCACTTGATGTCTGATGCTTTGTGACTCTGCTATCACCAGTGTGCAGGATGGCGCTTTTTGAGCAGACACACTGTGGCTTATCAGCTCTTGGCAGTGCTGTGAAGGCCTCTCTTAGGTTGTTTTATGTGGAAGTCTTGAAAGCATCCAGAACTGCCAAAAGATTGTTTACAATGAACATGTGCTTAAGTGCATCACCTCCCTCTTCAGAGAAGAGCAGCCTGCAGTGAATCTTGGGTACTTAAAATAGGATAGCAAGAATATTGGATTGATAACTGGGGGTGGGGGGGAAAGTATGAATAAAAGAATATGGTCAAGGTGATGATAATAACAGCAAATTAATTCCTTGTAAGAAACTAGATTAGAAATACCTCCGTTTCCTTTTTTCTTCCCTCCCCTGCAAAGTAAGGGATGCTCTATCAGTGCCAAGTCATAACAAGTATGATGTGGGTTTTTTTAATGTTAATCACGTTGAGGCTGCTGGAGCCCTCTGGTGATGTAGAGGTGATTTACTGAATTTGTTTTTCATAGCCCAATTGACTCTCCAGTTCTACTTTCTCCTCTCTGTTGCATATACCACGGATCCTGGTCCTCCCCTCTCTGACCTCTCAGATCTACATGCATCTTCGCTGCTATAGCTGCCCAAATGAACAGCGCTACATTGTTCGGATCCTCTTCATTGTGCCCATTTACGCCTTTGACTCGTGGCTCAGTCTCCTGTTCTTCACCAATGACCAGTACTATGTTTACTTTGGCACAGTGCGGGACTGCTATGAAGGTAAGGAGGGGTCAGACAGAAAATGAGGGAGGTGGGAGGTCTCTGCTCAGAGAGGTCTTTTGCTTCTAGGTGATAATGTGGAGAAAGTATCACTGTCACCTACTGAGATGAAGCTTTACAGTGTCACTGTCACCTACTGAGATGAAGCTTTACAGTGTGCCTCACTGGATGACCGTGGCTTGCTCAGCGGCTGAAAATCATGGAATCGTAGAATTGTTTGGGTCTGGAAGGACCTTTAAAGATCACCTAGTACAATTCCCCTGCCAGGAACTGAGACATCTTTCACTAGATCAGATTGCTCAAAGCCCCCTCCAACCAGACTTTCTCCCTTGCTGTCCTCTGAGCACGAGAAGTTGTATTGAGCCTTCCCTCCAGTGTTCTATAGAGACAGAGTTTATGATTTTCTTGGGTCCTTTGCTTCAGGAAGATATAAAGCCAAAAATATGATTCTACCTGCTTACACGTGGGTGTTAAAGTGAGGTATCAGTTAGCTCCTGGCTCTTCTAACAGCACTTAGTCAGCAGCCAGACGCTTGCTTCATCCTATTTTCCTGGCGCCGTTTGTTAGCAACGTACTCTTCTGGTCCCGTCCTGTAGGCACCTGTGTGCTTGCACAGGGTGGCACAGCCACCACCTGCTGATGTTGGTGAGGTGTAAAATGCTTTGGAGTCCTGCAGGAGACAGGATGGCGTGTTCAGGATGAGTTACCCATTGCATCATCATCAGTAATCTGCTGCAGTGGATACCACTGGCATTTTACGCGAGGGAAACAGTTGCTCTCAATTAAATGCTCTTTAAACTTCCCTCCTCATCTCATCCATAAAGAAGCCTTCTACCTACCCAGCAGGAGAAACTGCACTCCAGCAGTGTATTTTTGACGACAGTTTATCGCCGTAGCCTCGTTAAATCGTAACTCGTCGGTGCAGTTGTTTTGTCGAGATCTGCATTGCAGAGAGGTTCCCCTGGCTGTGTGAGCAAGTTAATCAGCTGAAGGGACCATCAGGCCGTCCTTCACATCCATGACAATGCTCTGAGATGCAGCAGCAGATGGCAAACAGGCACACGTGATTTAGAAGGCATCTTTCTTTGGGCCTGGTGGTTTTTTTCCTTCCCTGCCCTTGCGCGTGTGTGTAGGTCTAGCACAGGAAGCCTGTGGCTCTGCAAAACTCCTCTCCTAGCAACAGCCGGTATCCCTCTGCCTCGCCTGCTCGGGGAGTTTGCAAACATCTGAGCGTCTGCTCAGGAGGCAGCCCGTGCTACAGAGTTCACCTCAGCACATTGAGCTGTGTGAGAAGACTACAGGTGGAAGTGAAAGCACTTTTGGTCAGCAGGTTCTCTCACTTGCTTTTTCAGGGGATCACTTCAAAACAGCCTTTTTGTTCTCTTCCCTCCCTTGCCATCCACCTCATCTTTTCTTTTTTTGGGAAGGTTTTAGGTTGCGAAGTGGAGAGGAGCTCTGCTAGGGAACGAAGGGAGGAGACCCTACTAATAAATTTTGAAAGCTGTCTTGGGCCACTTACGGGCTACATTTTGGTGTGTGCATTAGGAGGAGCCTATTTTGGTGGTGTTCTTTCATGTGACTCTGTTTCTGTACAAACCTGGATGTCTGTAGCAAGCAAGTAATTTTTTTTGTTATATATGTCATGAGCACTATCTGATGCATGTGGATCAGGAATTGGAGAAGAGTTCTTTTGCTGGTGTGGTGAGCTTTCATAGTTAGCACTCATCTATTTCGAGGAGGGAGAGGCAGATACTTCCCCCTCCCCCGCCTTTTCTTTTTCGTTGTTGTTTTCTTCCTCTGATGTCATGTCTTCCCTAGTGCCTGTGGAATGGGCAGCTGGTATTGTAATGACCACATCAGAGGGCAGGGGTCACTGGAGGACAATAGGAAAAGCTCAGCTTTTCTTCCTCTGGGTGCTGGAAGCTGTCAGTTAAGTTGCAGGAAAATTGCAGGCAAAAAGGGTTACCACAGTTATTTAAATAAGTTTTCCATGGTTGGTGTTTTCTCTCCTAATTAAGGCTTTTGCAAAGTTGTCATTGGGTGAACATACCTAACTTTGTTCAATAACAAGGATGACAGATGGAATAACAATATCCCAATTACATACACAGAAGCAGGTGTACCACTGGCTTGCATGTGCTGTAGCATTCGTGCCAGCTAGGCACGTCTACAAGCCATAAATACAATGTTTTGAGATGCTGAGCGTTTTGGAGAGCATTGAGTACCTCTTTGCCAGGGCATAGTTTGGATGCTTGTAGAAGAATCAGCATTAATGTTCATGTCTGATTTTCGAAGCTCATCCACCTGAGAAAAACTGAGCTCAGGTCTAATAACTTGCTGCTTGGTGAGGTCATCTTCTCAGAACTGCACATTATTAGGCTTTTATTCTTGTTTCAAACTTCCTTGAGACTTGTTTCCATCTCAAGTTATTTTCTCTTTGTATTATGTCAATGCTGGCAGCCAAAACCAAGATTTGGGTGTTGGCATTCCAGGGAACATCCAAGTACAGATTATCATAGAAAATAATGTCGAAAGAAATGTCACCTGCTGTGTCATTTTGCCCCAAGGCTGTACGTGCTGAATTTAGGAATACAATCCTTACCCTAAAAATCTCAGAAGTGTATGAGGGTCCAGCAGTGATCCTAACAAGTCAAGAAAGCAGCGGACGGTGCACCTCCAGGCTTACTCCATGAACAGCTAAGTGGGTTTGGATCCCATGAAATGTAAACATGTATATAGTTATGATGAAAGCCCTCCCCACAGCGTCTTCACCTCGGTTTATGTGTATCAGCAAAACTGAGAGTCTTGAAAATAATTGAATTGGGGCAGAGTATTAGTGGTCAGTTTGAGAAGGCTCTTCCTCATCTGTACCGGGTTGCTGAGAAAGGCAGAAAGGAGGTGGCCTGAAGAGAAGGCTATTCAGTATGCAAGAAACTTCACCTTTCTGAGGAAATGAAGCATAGAGCCTGTTTTTCAAAAATTTCCGCTGGATGTGAAAACAGAGTTTTACTGTTTGATAAAGACCTTCCATTACTCCAACTCTTGTGTCTGTAGTGTGGTTACCTTAGAGAAAGAAACTGTGCTCATCACCTTAAAATACAGGAGATAAGATGTGGTTGAGGAATCAGAGAACTTTTGCGAATTATTTAGTGCCAGTGTAATGTCCTGGAATAATGGACAGGAACGCTGTAAAGAATGGCATCTTACAGATGCCAAGTAAAACAAGAGACTGACCACAGTTTTAAATGGTCCTGTGACCCTTCTGGCATGAGTCATGGAACTGGCCTGAGACCTTGGCCAAACTCCAATTCAGATAGTCTTGTGAGTGCTGAGGTAGGACGATAAATGCAGTGAAAATAATCTGGAGTGCTTTGAAGGGGAAGATGCTGCATAAGCAGTCCCTGCTCGTGTTTGGTCTGTTGCCTGTACTCTTGGGCCTTGCACCTGTTTTGAAGTTGGTTGTCATTTTACTCTGATTGATGTCTTTGCAGCCTTTGTAATATACAACTTTCTCAGCCTCTGCTATGAGTACTTGGGAGGGGAGAGCTCCATCATGTCAGAGATCAGAGGGAAACCAATTGAGTGAGTATTTATTGTACTTAGAGCATGACTCTTTCCTCCTCCTGTGCCCATGTACCGTGCCTCTACCCCTGCCCTGAAAAACCATGTCAGGTGGCAAAAGTCTAGAGGGACTGGGCAGCATGAATGCTGATGACTTACCAGTACCCTGCTCTAAGACGTATCAGGTTTATCATATCCTTTTAGGCAAGCTGGACTGATTCACAGCTTTTCTAGACAACCCCCTACTCCTTTGTTTCTTTTCTTATTCCCTTCTCCTCCTTTAAGTCTTTCGTGTCTTCATTTGGTTGTGTGCGCTTCCCCTAGGATTTGTGTTTCTTCCTATGCTACTCAGATAAAAAAAATAAAAATTAAAAATTGAAATGTGGAGTTTGCATGTTGTTTTAAACATATCTCTGGGAGAGGGTGTAACTGTAACTGCATTTGGTGTTGGAGAAAGCACCAGTCCGACAACTTTGCTACAGAGAGGTAGACAACTAGGGTGGGAATCTTGCGCTTTAGCCCAAATCTTGCTTCTGAACCCGTCATCTTGTGTTGACTCTTTCAGGTCCAGCTGTGTATATGGAACTTGCTGCCTGTGGGGAAAGACGTATTCGATTGGATTCCTGAGGTTCTGCAAACAGGTATGAACTGGAAGAACTTTGTGAGCTCCAGAAGTGATGGAGTGTGTGAGTGTGACAATGGTGGCTTTTGCTGCTGAACTACTGAGATGGGGGTTTATAATATAATTTTGAGAGTCTGCCAGGCTGCTGAGAAGAGGGGGTGTTTTGGAGTTTTTTTCATTTAACATTTTCTACCCTACATCAGGAACACCTTAGCAAAAGATCCAGTTTATCTCCTGGATCTGATGTTAGCCCTGGGAAGAAATTCTGATTTCCTCTTCCCCATCTGGATTGCAGAGGTCCCAATTTGAAGAAATTGATGGCTGTGTTGTGTTGCAGACACCCCACAGTTGTGCAATAGCCTCCTCAATTCCCAGTGCTGCTGCTGTGGTTTGAAGTTGAGGAGGGGGTGGAGGTCAAGCGTGACACAGACAGTGTTTTGTAGGAGGAGACGAGTATTGCTCACCGTGTCTGTCTGTCTGTGCTGAAGCTGGTATATTGAGGGGGAGGGAATGAGGCAGATCTAAACCTCGATACTGCCCTTGTCTGCTTGTCCCAGGTCAGTCACCTCTGACTGCCATGAAACAGCAGGTGAGTTTCAAGACTTTGCTCACTTGCTGAAATGAACACAAGGTTTCTCTGGAGACCAGCATGAAGCAGGTCTGGTTCTTTGAAAGGGCTCAGGTCATTGTAACTCCAGTCACTGAGTTTAGATATTTGCCCTGGTTTCTCTTCCACATCATGACCCATCTTCTGTGTTTTAGCAATATGCAGGAACATGGAAGGTACAGTGCAGCCTTGGAGTAATATCTGCTATTAATCTTCGTAGCACAACTGGCCTTTTTCGAAGGGCCACATCTTTCTTTTCTCCGTTCTGTTTGTCTCTGTCCCATGGCTTTCTTGTTTTCTTCCCTTGATGTTTTATTTTCTAATCTGCTACCAGTGCACTGCTTCGCCTGTTTCTCTTGGGCTTCATTTGTACACCCTTTGTTTGATTCAGGGCATTACCTATTATTTTTACTCCTAAGGTTAACTTTTACCTTTTAAATATGTCACAAGCAGGTATAACACCCATCAAGGCAAACGAGTACTGGATAAGTAATTTCCCTTAGATCTCTTGTTTCTCATATCCCACAGTCTGTGGCAGTTGTCTCCACATGGGTTATACATGAGTTTGGAAAGTGTTTTTTTCACAATGAAGACTAGAAGTGCTTGCTTTGGTGGGGGGGAATTCTGCTGCCTTCTGCAAATCCTCAGCTCATTTGGTAGCCTGAGGTGGGTATTTTGCTTTTCCTTTGCTGCAAACTGGCAACAGTTCTTCTGGTCAGGCCTGCACTTTGCAAACTTCGAAGTCTGCTGTGGGAGCTGTTGGGGAGGTGTCTTGCAAAGGGATGTTTAAATACTTCTGTCCTTCTTGGCTTGAGCTTAAATGTTGCCTTGGTGAGAAGTCTTTGACACCGAGACTCACTTTCTGGTACTTCTAGACATCCAGGATTGCCGAGTAGGACCTTTCAAGGCAGATTCCTGGGAAGGCTGGTGCAAAAGGGCAACAGAGCACATCTTAGTGCTGATCTCTGTGGTATCCACCATCGCGATGACTGGGAAGAGGAATGTGCTAGAAAGAACACTGTGCTCATTTTATCCCTGTTCTCAGCATCTCTGGCACTCCTGTTGCCTCCCACCACTACCTGCCTATTTTCTGCTCTTTCCAGTCCCTTTCATCCTGAAGGAGACTGCATTTTGCAACCTTTCCTTATTTCCATCTTCACCTCCACCCCAAGCTGTTCTCAGGCAGGTGCCTGCTGTGGGTCAGTCAGTTTGACTACATTGCCTGTGTCTCTCCAGCAGTTGGGGAGTGTCACGGTGGCTGCAGTGTAAAATCTGGACAGCTTGTTTCCTTAAAAGATATCTTGATCGAGATTCTTTTTTGGGTCTGTGTCTGGTGACCCTCACAGATGGGTCGCACACCATCCATGTGCTTCCCGTATGCTGTAGCATCTTCTAGGGAAGCAACTAAAAATAGTAGGATGCGGTGGGTTTGATTGCAGGGAAATGGTTAAAACATCCCCAGATTGGAAGGAGGGGAAGCTGAGAGGGCAGAGTTGTTTACGAATTAGCTTGACCTTTTCCAGTTCACATATTTACCGTGACTCACTAGCTGGCATGTGCTGGGGTTTTTAATCTGCTTGAAGTCTTATGACCACTAGCAAATTACATCGTATCCAAAGCAATTATTCCTGTTTGGTTTTGCCTTCTTTCCATCACAGCCCTCCCCACATGTGTGCAGGTCAACACCTGCCCAGGCTCTTTCAGCCTCCTTCAGGGAGACACAGGTGATGTTTTTAGGGTTACAACCCTCCAGTGTCTTAGGACCTTGCAATTCAATGTCTCCAGAAGGGTGAAGCATGGGGTTGCTTCAAGAGAGGAGGAATCCCAACAGGAGCAGTGATTCGTACTGGTAGAATGGATAAAGCTGTGCCCAAGTGCTACGGAGCCTTTGGGGAGATTCAGTAAAAGTCACGTGGGTGTCAACTGAATAGCTCTTAATTTCTGTCTGGCAGCACACTTTGGTGTGTATACAAAATGCCTGAAACATGGGCGGCAGTTGTCAAAGTTCCTCCTCATAGAGCTGGGTTCCCATCCTGTCCAGGGAACCATCTTGTCTAGCTTTATGGCAACTATGGGTTGAACTTTTGCGTCCCTTCCCAGGTATCCCTTTGTTAAACTGACTGTGTCCATGCCATAGTGCAATGTGGGAAGCTTTTGTTTTTCACACTGTTACCAGGTGTAAGTGTGCTACAGAACACATCTGGAAGAGAGCAGCTGAGCAGTTTCTAAAAGCAACCTACAGAGAGAGTTTTTCTTCCTGTCTTGGACAAGTAGATAGCATACGTACTACTTCTGAACCTCCTTTATCTTCTGTAGCGCGCTGCAGTCCTCAGACACAAACGATTAGCAAGCAGTGGAGTCAGACTCTTTGTTGGTGCTGGACTGCGTTGCATCGCTGTGCTGTCCCAGTGGAGACGCTGTCATGGTGGTTGTTTGGGAAGTTGGCCTCTTGGATCTCATTCTTCTTCTTTCATTCCTGTAGGCTACCCTGCAGTTCTGTGTGGTGAAGCCCCTCATGGCGATCAGCACGGTCATCCTTCAGGCCTTCGGCAAGTACCAGGATGGTGACTTTGAGTAAGTTTGTGTGTCTCCCAAGCAAGCCTCGGCTGCCCCTTTTCTGTCCCAGCTGTGCTTATGGTCTGTGTGCATGCTGGGCCTTGGGTAAAGATGGGGACAACACGGGCTGAATGTGCACGTGAGAGAAGAGGGCAGGGGTAAACCTGTTGGTTTTGGGTTTTTTTTATACCTTGCTTTGGGGGAGGGAGTTGAGGCAGGGAGGCAGGAAGCAAATGGAGTCTTAGAACTCCCCAGTGACAACAGCAAGGGCAAAAGATCATGCTGACATTTCAGGCATTTGCGTATTTTCTCTTTTCAGTGTAACCAGCGGCTACCTCTACGTGACGATCATCTACAACATCTCTGTCAGCCTGGCACTGTATGCTCTATTCCTTTTCTACTTCGCCACACGTGAGCTACTCAGTCCTTATAGCCCAGTCCTCAAGTTCTTCATGGTGAAGTCAGTCATCTTCCTGTCCTTCTGGCAAGGTGAGATACTTTTCCCTTCTCTTGGTAGACACCAAGCTCTCTGCAGAGGCTCGGACACTAGAGTTGAAAGAGCAGATGCTGATTCATAGCCAGAGTGCCTTTCTGTATTATTGTTATGTTTGTTTTATAGTCTTTCACTGCTTTCTCTGGGAAACCTATTTTGCTCATTTTCATCTTTGTTTCTGTGCTCCTGAATCCTCACTGTCGCCGTGCGCGTGCACAGGCATATCTGTCTGGCAAAATCAGCTGTTGGGATGAAGAGTCCTTTGCGTTCCTGGAACAGTCATAAAGCACGAGCTGCCAACATTTTACCTCCATGCTGCCATTTTATTGATTGAAGTGGCACATTTAAAAATTTTTAGTACTTTTTTTTTTTTCTTTAGTGCTCTATAAATAAAATTTTAATGGTATGTCTGTGATTCATGTGAAGCAGCAAGCTGGCTGAATGCAGCGCGTGCCGCTGTAGACCCAGCACCAAGCAAAAGGACATTCAGGATACGTACTCATGATGCAGAGGCGCATTCAGAAAGCCAAAATTCCACTGGAGCTTAGTGCTTCTTACTCATTGGCTCGAAGCGTTTCCCTGTTCAATGCCCTACTTAAGTTTACTGAGTTCCACTTCAAAGACCAGTTGAGTAGGAACTTAGGTGGAATTTAGGCTGTTGGAGTGTGGCCCATCCTCCCTGTCTACAGACGAACTAATAAGCTGTCCAGTTCATCATCTTGAACCATCTGGTCACACACTTTTTGCCTTCTCTGGAATTCTTCAGCCACCTGGCTATGGGAAGGGAGAAACATCTTTCTTGCAACAGTGTGTCAAAAACACTTTATGCTTAAATACCTCAATTTTTGCTTTAGCTAGTGCAAACGCTGAGATCACAGAAATGCTCACATCAATACCTGACTGCTTCTTTCCCTTTTGGATTTAAGTCCTGCAGCAGCTAGTTCGACAGGTTATGCATCAGTTGAGAATAGAAGAGGGTCAGTGTTTGAACATTCTCAGCTTAAACATATTTATCTCATTTATTCCTCCTTTCTCTGTTGCTCAGGTCCATGGGAGTATCTAGCCCGCTCTGTTTGTAGCTCCTCTGTTAGATGGATTTGCATCTAGGATGTGCAGCACAGATATTTATTTCTGTTCTTTACAGTTAGTATGTGACCATGTTTTCTGCACATTTAAAATGGGCTTCTTGCTTTTTTTTTAGGAATGCTGTTAGCCATCTTGGAAAAGTGCGGTGCCATCCCCAAAATCCACTCTGCCAACGTGTCTGTGGGTGAAGGCACCGTAGCCGCTGGGTATCAGGACTTCATCATCTGCGTGGAGATGTTCTTTGCAGCCATTGCCCTGCGCCATGCCTTCACATACAAGGTGTATGTGGACAAGAGACTTGATGCCCAAGGTAGGAAATGTGCCCGCGCAATACGGCATGTCTGTTTGGTAGCAAGACTGGGTGGAGACTGGTCCCTCTAGCAACCATCACAGTGATATGACTGTTCCAACCTGAGTGCTTGGAAAAACATCACATCCCCTCCTCCGGGGTGTCTGAACTGATTAATTGTGCAACGGCTCTGCAGGGCAGAAGCCTTGCCTGAATTGCATTGTTCCCTTTTCAGTTCCCCAGTATGCCACCCACGAGAGCTTGTTGCAGACCTGAAGGCTGCAAGAAGTTGCATCCTTCTGGTGGAGTGGGTTTGTCCTTCTTCCTCTCTCCCCAAAGGGGAACTCCATCGTTCCAGATTGTGCAACGGACTGAAGGCAGGAGGGACAGGGCCTGAAACAGGCTCTGTTTTGAAGCTGGCTCAGGAAGATGAGGTTGTGCTTTGGCAATACGTTTGGCTTGGAGGAGGAGGAGGATCTTCCTGTAATGGCTTTGTGAGGGCTGGGCTGCTAGAAATCATATTCTGGGGAAGAGGGAGGTAGACATTATCTCTGGGAAAAGGGGGTTCTCGTGCCTGGTCTATGCAAGTGCAGTCAATGTTCTCCAAATAAAGGGGTTCTTTCCTGCTGGTGGAAGCCTGTGCTGAGATATGGGAAAACAGCAGCCCTTGGGTGGTATTCGTGTAAATGATCCCTCCAGCCTAGCCAGCCCCACAGGTTTTGCAGGGACGGTGGTCGCAGCTGGGGGAGATGAGATCTGTGGGTGATGAGAGGGTAAACTGCTGGCCAGAACAGTGAGGGGGGATGTTTCGGTGGTGGGTCTTGTTCAGTTCTTGTTATTTCCTCTCTCTCTTTCTCTCTTTCTTTCTCTGTCTCTCTCTTCTCCCTTTTATCTCTCCCTTGCTTTGGCCACTGGTCCGTGATGCAGCTGTTCCATCATATGGGCCGTACGGTAGGTACAGCATGCTCTGTGTGTTTGTCTCCGTTGGTTTTCAACTGGGATGCTGTTCTGTCCCAATTCCTAGCCTGCCTACTGCCTGCTCTGTCCCTTGTTCCCCCTTCCCTGTAGGTCTGTAACTCGACAGCCTCACACAGCTGTGTTAGGGTTCTCCAGATCATAAGCTGTAAAACATCCCTGTGGGCAGTGGCAGAACACCCAGCTTTAGAGTGTTTCTGTCAGGACTCTCTGAACCTCTGCCCAAAGAGTTGCACAGGCTCTCGAAGGTGCCGATTTGCCGTCTCACCCCAGCCTCCCTCCGCTTCCATAATTGCCACAGAAGATCAGCATGCTTTGGTCATTTGGGGAGCTCATCCCCAGGGCCGAGCAGAGCCAGAAGCCCAAGCTGGAAATGAGAGCTAGAAGCTGTGAGAAATGACGGCTCTTAGAAGGAGACACACAGCCTTCCTCTGTGCTCGGCACTTGGTGGGGGACAACCTGCAACTGTTGCTTCCTTTGCGGTATCACTGTGACACCCTCCACCCATGGGGTGATTCTGCTTCTAGTGCTGCCTGTTCCCCTCCTTTCCACTTTAATGGTCGCTTTCCTGTGGGCTCTTGGATATCACCTCTCAGTCTAGTATCCAGTGACTGGGCGTGGCAATGCTATTTCTGCTGTATTTTTAGGATTTCCTTAGTTTTTGTCTTCTGAAACCCTTTGCAGGAGCACCTCCCTACCTGACTGTCTTTGTTGCACACGCAAGCCAGCCCAGGTAGTGTGTAGTGGAGGCTGTCACTGTGGATACGTCTCATTCTGGTGGCATGTCCCTCATTTGGTGCTGAGGTGGATTCATTTGGCTAGCAGTGGCTGGAGTTAGAACTACTGGCAAAACGTAACACTGTTTGTGTGGCATTTCCTCAGCAGCTGCTTAAGGAAGTCCGTAAAATAACTTCTGCAGGATCTAGGAATGCATGTGCCCCATTCCCCTTACCTTCATGTTAAGGGGTGTGGGGAAAGGCAGCAGCGTTCTTCACTTGTCCCTCCCCATCTTACCCCAACAGGTCGCTGTGCTCCCATGAAGAGCATCTCCAGCAGCCTCAAGGAGACCATGAACCCCCATGACATTGTCCAAGATGCGATCCACAACTTCTCCCCAGCCTACCAGCAGTACACCCAGCAGTCAACGCTGGAGCACGGTCCACCCTGGCGCAACGGTGGCCACGTTATCTCGCGTTCCCACAGCTGCTCGGGTGCCCGTGACAACGAGAAGACCCTCTTGCTGAGCTCCGATGATGAATTCTAGAAGGGGAAACTGCCAGCACAGGCTGTCATTTTCCTTCTTTTATTGGGTTTTTTTTTAGGTTCTTTTTTTAATTTATTGAAGCAGGAGCGTGCAGGTCATATCACTTCCTAGAAAGTACAGATTGCAGAAGTTGACACTTCTCATTGGCTTTTGTGGATACGGACGCGATGAGCAGTGCAGAGGTGGGGGAATGGCCAGGACTCCATTCTCGAGCCCGTTCCTTACAGCAACAATTGACTGGAATTGATTGGCTTGAGGCTCTGGCCTCCCACACCTGCCCGGCTTGGTGCGGAGCATGACTGGCCAGCACTTGGAGTTGTGGCCAAAAATGTTTTTGGTTTGTTGTTTTTTTCCAACTGGACAACCTGATGGCTTTGTATTCCTTTTTAACAACCTGAATGGATGATGTAGGCACAGGTTTCTTCCCCTGCTCCCTGGTACTAACATCCCTGATCTTTGGGAAATGGGATTAGGATGCAGTGATAAGCATCCCTGAGGACCAGACCAGAGATTGGTCTTTCTATAGCCATCGCCTTGAATGCTTAGTAAGGAACATGTCCCCACTCTCCTAAGCACCTGGTTGTGCAGTGCTATACTTGAGTGAGTGAGGGGGGAAAAGGATAGGACGTTCTTCATGTTCCTCAGCTTCTTGCATCCCTCCTGCTCCAAATCAAAGCTGATGCTAATGGAAGCTCATCACAGATGGAATTACTGTCCCACAGGGGTGGGATTTTCTAATGACCAGGTGTCCAGGCTTCCCATCTGCCATGTGTTCCTCTGGCAAGAAGCCTCCCCAGAGCTTCTGTCTCCTGCTAAGAAGACTGAGGACTGGTGGTGATAGATGTCGGAAGGTTGTCGAGCTCTGGCCTTTTCATCCCTCTTTGGGAAAGGAAGATATATAAACACTAAAACACTTTTTTCTTCTTGTTTTCTCTCCCCCACTGACACAGTTTCCCTCTCTCAGAGGTGTGGGTTGCACCAGGCAGCTGCCAGAGCAGGTCCTGGTCTCTGGCAGGTAGCTCTCCCCAGGCTCGTCATCACTGACTTCCCCTGTGAGCTGCACAAGTTTTGCCCTTAGGCTGGAGTATTCAGGAAGGAATAAGTTGCACACTCCTTGGCTTTTTATTTTTGTAGCTGTTCTGGGCCAAACTGGAGCAGACTTGAAACCTGACAGGACCTGACTGGTTAAGGTTGTCCCTCTTAGTTTTTCCAGACAGCAGTTTCTTCTGCTGCTGTTGCACATTTCACGGGCCCTGCAGCAACTGCAGTGCTATCAAGGGTGGAGCCCCATCCATGGGAGTGGGAAATGAAGCTTCCCCTTGCTTTTTTGGGGATTTTTGGATTGGCCCTTTGGTATTTAATGGAGCCAAAATAAAAGTGATCCCACTGTAGATCAGTCTATCCAGGGACCAGGCAATGCCTCTTGCTTGTTTAAAATTGTCTACGGAAGGAGAGAGGAGCACACTCAAGTGCTGCAGGTGAGGTGTCCTTTCCCGCAAGCAGGAAGCAAAATGGAGAGGCTGAAGCAAGCAGCTGTCTTCTTGGCCGTAGTTTCTCTGTTCCTCTCCCGCTTGATGCCTACCCCACCATCAGCAAACCTGTGCATTTCCAGGTTACCCCTTGTTGCTCTGCTAGGAGAACTGGGATCTGGTGGACTGCCTGGATCTTACCTTTTCTCTTGTATCCTGATGTACGTTATGCGCTCACTCATTCACTTTCTCAGAAGCAACTGTGAGCCAAGAGCACCTCATTCCCTTAGCACTCCTACCAGAAAGGTGTGGTCAGGAGTGGGAGGAAAGGGGCTTGAAGAGAGATGGGTTTGCTCCCTGCTGTAAGGATAGGATAGGAGGAGGCTTAAGAAGTGTGCCTCCTTCCATACTTGTGTGTCTGGGGTATGGTGAAGCAGGAGGGAGCAACGGTGCTGACTCTCGAGGGAACTGGAGACAGAGTCAGCAGATCCAGCAGCTTCTCTGCTGCTGGATTTCCCCATTTGTGATGCCATGTAGTTAAGTTACTGCTTTTCCGAAATCTGTCGCTGGTTAAGTGGACATGCGAACGATCTCTTCCAGGCTTTGTGTGGGCTTGGTGTAAAACCCCTTTTCCTTATGTCATAAACCATCTGGAAAGCAGGGCTGAAGACTGAGGGGGCTTTCTTTCCATCTTCCATGGTTTTGACTAAAAGTCCTTTAGTGTGAGGTATTGATGTTAAACTTCCCCTCTTTCTTAGGAAAACGGGGCATGGGACATGATCCCTTCCTCCCCTTTCCTCGCATTTGCAAGCCTTGGTGATGTCCCAGTGTCACTTAATTGGTCTTTCTTGTGTTGGGTGGCTGAGATCTGAAATCACTGGGATTGCCTTGTTGAGCTTGAAGGTGGTCCAAGGTTGGGGAAGCGTTTGTTGTTATTATTATTTTGAAGCATATGCTGCATAATATATATGCTGTGCAGAGGATCTGGATATTCTCAAAGCTTCCTGTATGTAGTGGTTTCAAGTGTAACCCTTTTGCACTAGCTGCCTTTGGAGAAGCCTGGTGAAGAACTAGTGCCCAAACAACAGCCAGCTGCCATGCATTATAATTTTGTATACCTATGTATTTTTTAACACCTCTCGAAATAATCTCTGAGCTTCCTGCTCTCCCTCACGAGAGGCATGCGCCGGAGCAAGGACTGGCTCTGAAGCCGCTTTGACTTGGAGGAACACGTGTAAGACCCAGAGGTCGAGACCAAGGAGGCCAAGGCGTCCATGGTCTTGCAGGTCTATGTGCAGCAGCCCAGGGCCCCAACACACACAGGTGTTGGTTCCAGGAGCAGGCCCTTGGAGCTGCTCTCCCTCACCTGCTTCCCCTCTCCTTCTTTCCTTCCTTCCTTTTTTGTTTACCATGTAACATACCCATGGGATTTGTTTATTATTTTTCCATATAGACTAGTTCTTTGTATATAAATGACTGAAAAAAAAAATGTATGATAAGACAGAGTCACCTAGTTTTGTACCTATCGTGTTTAACTGATGTGAGCTCAGCGACAAGCCGCTCTCTCTATTTTGGTCTTTGTGACGTTATACTCTGCAGAAATGAGCAAATATGATGACAAATAAAATTATAGAGATAATATAGATTGTACTTAAGCTGCCCCTGTGTGGTGCTGTCTGGGGGACTTCTCTGAACTGATTTATGAGTTTTCACTTGTTGTGGGGGCTGAGACTTAGAGGGTCAGTATGTCTTGTCCTCCTAGTCCTATTCTTGGGAGGAAAGCTTTGTGTTGGCTGCATATGGAGGAGCTGCCCGCTCCTGTAGCAGAGACATCACTGATGGCTCAGGGCAGGAGCGAAATCCATTTGTCAAAAATCTGGAGTAGAGTTGAATCCTGATCTTGGGTGCACCTGTGGGAACAGGGGTCTGCTTCCTCTGACCCAGGCCCCAGCAAAACAGCAGATGTGGGCTTTTCTTCCACAAGCAGTGGTGGGACTCAGGCAGTTTGCAGTGGCAAGAGAGAAGGTGAATGTAAAACCTGGAACCACCATGCGAGTGCTGCAAGCTGCTGGGAGGCTGAGACCTGGCCTGCCTGCATGTCAGGGGAATGCGCTCATCACTTCCACCTCAGCTCTGAAGAAGGGTGGCTTTTCCCCAGGGGGAGGAGATTGGGCTTCATCTCCAGGTAAGGCACCTGCCAAGCTTCCTTCCCTTCTTCTGCCACCCCCAGACCGTATGTGTGCTCCCTCCTTTCCTCCTCGCTGTACCTGAGTCAGGCAGTGAGGTCACTCAGCAAGGAAGTTTTTGGGTAGAGCTGCTGTGATTGCACCTGCCTCTCCTCCTGTACTGCACCAGGTCTGAGGGCAGCCCAGAGGGAATTCTTCTAGTAAAAAACATTTTATCTTTCCTAGGAAAAGCTGATTCAGTACAGCTGAACTGCTCCTGAAAGCAAGTGCTTCAGGGAGTGATGTTCAGCATTAAGCTTGCTTACTGAGCTCTTTTTGGAACACAAATTTATAGTCTCTGGAAAGTCATGAGCTGTCCCCCAGCCTGTCTTTTTGGGGCACATTCTTGCACATGTTCTGCAGCAAAGCTAGAGGGAGCTAGAAAACTAGGTCTCCGTGAGAGACAGCTCTGTCCTGAAGTTCAAGAATGACCAAACACACTCTCACTGTGGAAAAAAAAAAAAAAAAAAAAAAAAAGAACTTGCTTTATTTGTAAAGTCTACAAAATACAGAGGAGTCAGGTAGGACACATACTGTAAGTCAGAAAATAAATAAGTATTTTTTTTGCTCTATATAAGTATAAGATAAAATGTGATTTGCATATATAAAATATAAAGTACGGCTCTGTACCAACATCCTGGCTGTGCCGAGAGGCGGAATGGCAAAGAGGACGTGAAAATAACTTATGTTCGTGCAATAAATAAACCCAAGAGGAGCTGGGGTGGGGGGGATGCTAACCACAGTGCCTCCTCCACGAGTGGCAAGCACCCCTCTCCAGGGAGGGATAGAGGCTACAGCCGAGGGCGGCTGGCGTGGCAATGCCCAGGCAGGGGCAGAAAAGGGGGGGGAAATCATCTATGGTGGCAGATACCAAGAAGGTTCTGCTTCCTGTTACCTCCCCCATGCTGCCTGTATTTAGCAAACCCAACTCTTCTCCAGCATTTCAGCCTGCTGAAGATCCAGTTGTCCCACACTAGTGTCCAAGCTGGAGGAAAACCAAAGGGAGGAGCCTACCTGCCTGCCAGGCAGCTCCCAGGAGCAGGGATGCTCTCCTGCCCCTCCTCTCCTGCTCCTCCACCTCTCTCTCTCTGCCTCCACAGCTCTGGCTCTTGAGGGGCCAGGAGCACCTTTCTATGGGTTTTGTAGGCAGTGGGGCACCAGGGAGTGCTTGGTGGGGCTGGACAAGCCGGCCTGTGCTGAGCAAAACAGTGTTTATCTCTGCTCCAGCTGCCTCCGCTTCCTTCCTGCCAGTGCCGCTGCGTTTCAGAGACACCCAGCTGGGCTGAGCGTCCTGTAGGCAGGAAGAGGCGTGAAGGATGTGTGTGATGGAGAGAGATAAAACAGCACCACTGCTACTCCACCTTTGCAGACAACAGCCTGGGCTGACCTGCTTATATCTCCCGGTTCTCCCCTACTCAAAGGGCTCTCCTCCATCACCACCACTCCTGAGCAACCCCAGCACCACAGGCTGCTGCAGCACTTTCCCATCCCACTCACTCTTACCAGTCACCAACCTACAACCACTTTCTCTCCCTCGCTGACCTGCCACCTTACCTTGCCATCTCCATCCCCGGAGACTCAAGCCATGCTGCCACCTCCTGCCAGCTCCAGTCATGGCCCAAGTTGTGGGACCCTTCTCCCACCACATCCCTTCTGCCCCTTGCTGCAAAACCTCTTTTCTGTCCTTTCCCTTCCTGGCACATGCTCCTGGGAGTGCCTGGCCCAGGCTCAGCTCTCCCATGCCCTCCCCAAAACAGGAGGCACCTGGGGTTTTCCTGCCAGCTTGGAGCCATGGGATGCTTTCACATTGCTATCTATGTGGGCTTGCCCTCTCCTGCCTGCACCCCTCAGGGCAAGGGGTGCCTGGCCAGGGGGGCTGCAGCAGCAGACAGGGCTGGGTTGGAGGCGACGGGGCTGGGGGGGGGTCACCAGCGGGGTCTTGTCCTGTGCCCCAGCACCTACACTGCTGCAGCCCTCTCTGTATGGGGGAACTGGTGGTCAAGGGATGGGAGAAGGACCATTTTGGGCACAGGTCCCGACAGGGAGGAGGTCAGGGAGGGTACAGGAGGCAATTTGTCAGGGAAGATGCCCCAGGGGGGCCATGCCCAGCTGCGGGACGGAGGCCAGCACTAGGAGTAGGCAGCCTGATTGGCACCGGACTTGACAATGGTGATGACACTGGCCACTTTGGCAGAGGGCCCGTGAGTGGCCACGGTGCGGGCAAAGCCCTGAAGGGCCTCATACTTGCCACGGAGGGTGTCAAGCTCCAGGCGCATGGCAGCATTCTCCCGGGCCAGCTTGTCCACCTCCCACTCCAGCTCCATCTTCTGCTTTTGCAGCTCTTCCTTCTGGCAGACGCGCTTCACTCGGCAGCTGGCAGCATAACCCCGGTTCTTCAGCGTCCGCCGGCGCTGCTTCAGCCTTGCCACCTCCTCCTTGGAGAGGCCCCGCAGGTGGTGGTTGAGCTCCCGCACTGACAGCCCCATCAGTTCCTCATCCGACAGCAGCGGTGTGTTTTCCCCCAGCTCCCGTTTCACCTGCCAGAGAGAGAGGGGTGGTCACCTGAGACCCCTGAAACTAGACCCCTGCCCACCTCAAAGCCCCAGTCCCACAAGCGCTCACCTTCAGGGCCTTGCTGGAGAGCCCGTCTGCAGCCATCCTTGTCTCAAGCTGGCCCTGCTGAGCAGCCAAGAGAAAAACTGGTTACTGCTGGCCTGTGCTCCTCACTTCAGCACAGAGGACACCAGCCATGCCAGCCCCCTGTCCAGTGCCCATGTCCCCACCCACGACGACCATGTGACTCATCCCTACTCCTTTTAAAAGGATGCAGTAGTAATAATAATAATACTGACTGCAAAAAATAACAACAACATGGGAAGGCAGGACCTCATATCCCTCTTTCATCCCACCCCAGGGTGGTCAGGATGCTCCTCTACCTAGGGTACCCGAAACGCCCCAGTCCCGCTGTCGGGAGGCTAACGCTTCCCCTCGGGGAGTAAACCCGAGGGTAAAAGGAAAGTAAAAGCAGGAACCTCACTGGGCGAAACTGTGGCGAAGGCACCCAAGCGGGACCCGCGTGGAGTTGCCACCCCCGTGCCCGGCGGGCGAGGGCACCGCGCCTCCCGGCGCAAGGGTGTCCGCAGACTCCGGGGGCAAAGCGTCGTGGGGTGACAAGTGGCTTCCCCGTGATTCAGCAGCCTAGAGGCTAAGGTCACCGAAGCGGCGCCTGTCCCCTCACTGGTGGCCGGTCTCTCCTCGCCCCTGGGTTAGGAGAGGGTGGAGAGGGCCGGGAGCCCGGGCTGCAGCCCATCAGCCTCTTCCCATCTCAGGGAACCCTCCTTCCCATTAGCAGAACCCCCCGAAGAACGAGAGGGAGTGGGACGGGGATGGGAGCGCCCCGCGGCGAGGTGAGGGGCTAGAGCGGGGCGGTGGGGAAGGTGGAGCCGGGGCGCCTGGAAGCTGATGCAATCCGGGCCGGGGAGCCGCCGGAGCCGGGGGAGCAGCGGCGGCGCCGCCTGGGGCGGTGGCCTAGGTGACC